>JAKOGI010001922.1:147500-163918 GCA_029747015.1 Carnegiea gigantea
TTTCTGATGAGATAGCTGCACTCTAGTTAAATAAACAATTAAATTAAAGATTCAAAAAAAGGAAGAAGATTTTTGGAGCACATGATCATTATTCAGGCCAGTGCACGGAGCCAAATCCGTCAACAGAATTACCAAAATACATGTATGCAATTCGGTTCAGGGATTCTTTTGCCCTCAAATTAGACTTCATTATGTTCAAAAATTAGCATTCTTATGGGTGCCAATTAACACAGGTAGCGGAGTCTTTAGAAATTATTGTCAAAGCTGGATTTGAATCCCACCTGATCGAGCTTTGCGCCTCCCTAATCCCTCCCCCCCCGGGCCAAAGGTCTTTCCTGATTGGTTTGAAGCCTAAATTTTCGAGTATTGCCACAATCCCCAACTACGATTGCTTATCATGTCTGGAAGTCGAAATTTCTTGCCCAATTAAGTGCAAGTTTGCACAGCTTTGTACGTTTGGTCGTACTTTTATCATAAGACATGAATCATTCAAAAAACAGATACGTTGAGTCATTCCAATTAGGCCTAAGGAAAAGCTTAATATAATTGCAATGCCAATAGCATAAGTATTTCACCATTATTTTAGACTGCCAATTGCGTATGGATAATGATCATGATGATATCAGGGCATGGACCAATTCCCGTAAAGATCATTATTACCCAAAGTTGATGGGAAAAAAAAGTTTAAAGAAAAAAAGATTCTTCAGCTTATGAATCAGGTCATTAGAGAACTGCATGAACACCAAGTCTTCTAGCTAATTTGTTATAAAACCGTGTTATCATCTGATGAGAAGTTATCCATATTATAATGAAGTTAAAAAATGTACAAATAATTCAAAGTAATAGGCCACAATGCCACCTTGGATAGTTCATTGACTTAATTTAGAGATGTTATAATATCAACTAAACTCCCGATCTGTGTTTTAAAGTTGTCGATTGCCAACTACTGCAATACAGCAAATTAAAAGATTTGGTTTAATGAGACTGCAATTTGGTTATGTTTACTTACGAAGCCGCAACCTTCTTCAAGTAACATCATTTGACATTTTTTTTAATTGTTCACAGCTCCATCTGTACTCTAGACTAGTAATTAAAAAAAATAATGATAACAAAAGATAAGGCTTTGAATGCAGCGTATTCTGAAACTTTCTACCCCAAAATAAACAGGTCTTTCATTTCATCACCTCGATTGATCACTAGTTGAAGTATTATGTTGGAATATCAAGCAAGAGCAGCAACAACACACAGCAACAAGAAGTTAGTTTCTTGATTTGTTAGAAGTTTGTTATGCTGATGTCAGCAAGTTAGTTAGAATATTTTTCCTTCTTTCTTACGGTCTATGTATAAATAAGGATGAGCATATAATGTACAGAATACACTTGAGATTCAATTTAATAAAACAGTAATATCCTCAATTTTCCTCTGTTCTTCTCTCTCTAGTTCTTGTCCACTAACATCAATGAAGGTCGATGACCAAGGCCTGATTCTCTCCTGATATGGAGCTTTTCACATGGTATCAGAGCATTAACAAGTTTGTTTCTCTTTCTCTCAATATCTGGTCATAATATTGGACTGAATTAGCGATCATATTAGCAGTGTCTAATGATAGCACTTGATTCTTGCGTATTTCATTGACTGATTTGTAAATTTTTTTGTTCAAAAACAAATTGTTGATTCTTATTTCTTTGATCATGGTTGATGTTCCTCAAAATGAACAAAATCATGTGAGTCTGAACAATTACACTCTAGATCCTGGACATGCATTGTACTTGCATCATTCAGATAATCCGAATTGTTCTTTGTCGAGTGAATTGTTGATTGGGAACAGTTATGCTCAGTGGAAAAGGGCATGTGAGGTTTCATTGAGTGCCAAAAACAAAATGGAGTTATGGAAAGAAAACATAAACAGTTATTGGAGGTAGCAAGAGCCTTGTTATTTCAGTCCAAGGTACCTATAAAGTTTTGGGGTGATTATATTATGACAGCAACTTATCTCATTAATAGGCTACCAAATTCAGTCATTGGCTATAAAACTCCCTATAAGTTATTGTATGACAAGCAACCTGATTATTCTTGCCTAAAAACCTTTGGTTGTCTTTGTTTCATATCAACTTTAAAGCAAGGAAGAACTAAGTTTGACCCTAGAGCACAACCATGTGTTTTTTTGGGTTATCCTTCTACCAAGAAAGCATACAAAGTATACAATTTGGTCAGCAAGAAGATTCATTACAACAGAGATGTTGTATTTCATGAGTCTTATTTCTCATTTCAGTTTATTCATTCTTCTTCTTTTGATGCAGTATTACCAAATAGCCTCTTCTTATCTTCTTGCAATGATGAACAACAGCATCCTTCACCCATTACTTCACCTTCCTCTACTTCCCAGTCAAGTGATGGCATTGGTTCCCCCACATCTGATGAATCATCTCATCCTTTACAGTCAGAATCTTTGGAGGTTGCACAGCAGCAACCTAGGAGGTCTTCAAGAACAAGCAAAGCTCCCTCTTACTTACAAGACTACATGTGCTCTTATAGTTCTCACTCTGTTTCCTCACATTGCTGCAATTTAGTTCACTTTTCCACCTTGACTGCAGCACAACAACACCACATTCATCAGCTTGATCACTTCCATGAACCAGCTACATATAAAAAAGCAGCTAAATACCCTCATTGGGTTAAGGCTATGGAGGTTGAAATAGATGTACTTAAGAACAATGACACTTGGATTGAGGTTAATCTACCTCCTGGGAAGAGAGCTATTAGCTCTAAATGGGTTTTCAAGGTAAAGCTGAAGGCAGATGGTTCTTTGGAAAGATATAAGGCCAGACTAGTTATCAGGGCCAGTCCCCAAAAACAAGGCATAGATTACACTGAGACTTTCTCTCCTGTGGTTAAGATGACCACAATAAGAACAATTATAGCATTAGCAGCTGCTAGGAAATGGCCTTTATATCAACTAGATGTAAACAATGCATTTTAAAATGGGGATTTATATGAGGAAGTATATATGAAGATGCCAGAGGGAATTTCAAACCCCTGCAACAAAGTCTGCAAATTAAAGAAATCCCTATATGGATTAAAGCAAGCTTCAAGGCAGTGGCATTCAAAGCTTGCTGATTTTCTCAAAAATCAAGGTTATGTTCAGTCCAAGAATGATTATAGTCTCTTCATAAAGTCTTCACCACAACATCTAACTATTGTGGCAGTTCATGTTGATGATATACTACTTACTAGCTCCAGTACAGAAGATATTCAAGCCCTCAAACACAATTTGCATACAGCTTTTGGCATTAAAGATCTAGGACTATTACATTACTTCTTGGGTTTTGAGGTTTCTCACCTACTTGATGGCATCAGTCTAACTCAGAGGAAGTTCACCCAAGATTTGTTGAAAGAATCTGGACATTCACATGCCAGACATACATTGACTCCACTCCCGGTTAACTGCAAGCTTGTAGCTAGCGCAGGAATTCCACTAGAAGACCCTTATGTGTACAGAACATTCCTTGGCAAGCTAAATTTTTTATCCAATACAAGACTTGATATCTCCTTTGCTGTTCAAACCTTGAGCCAATTTATGCAACATCCTACAACTTCTCACATGGCAGCATTAGATCACTTGCTCAGTTACATATTAGGTACCTCAGGCAAAGGGATTTTATTAAAAGGCATTGACTCTTTAAAGCTCTCAGCTTTTTCAGACTCAGACTGGGCATCATGTCCAATGAGCCGCAGGTCTGTCACAAGGTACATTATCCTTCTTGCTCAATCACCCATTAGTTGGAAATCAAAGAAGCAATCTACTGTGGCAAGGTTTTCTGCTGAGGCTGAATATAGAGCTATGGCACATGCTGCAGCTGAGGTAACCTGGCTGGTTAGCATTCTTCAAGAATTGGGGGTATCAAACCTTAAACCTATGACCCTGCATTGCGATAACCAATCTGCAATCCACATTGCTCGAAACTCAGTTTTTCATGAAAGGACAAAACATATCAAAGTTGACTGCCACTTTACAAGAGATAAAGTTATGGAGGGGTTGTTGCAGTTGAGCTATCTACCAACACATTCCCAGCTAGCTAATGTACTCACCAAAATCTTACCCTCCCAATAGCATGGGACCCTGCCACACAAGCTTGGCATGCTTCCTCAGCATCCCAAGCTTGAGGGGAGATGTTGGAATATCAGGTAAGAGCAGCAACAACACACAGCAACAAGAAGTTAGTTTCTTGATTTGTTAGAAGTTTGTTATGCTGATGTCAGCAAGTTAGTTAGAATATTTTTCCTTCTTTCTTACAGCCTATGTATAAATAAGGATGATCATCTAATGTACAGAATACACTTGAGATTCAATTCAATAAAACAGTAACATCCTCAATCTTCCTCTGTTCTTCTCTCTCCGGTTCTTGTCCACTAACATCAATGGAGGTCGATGACCAAGGCCTGATTCTTTCCTGATATGGAGCTTTTCACATATTAGCCCTATAAATACCCATTATGCAAGCAAATGGATTCATATCAAAGTAATAGGAGTACTCACAAGCGACATCAAACCTGCTAATTAGAAAAAGCAGGCAAAAACGGATCAAGTTTAACCCACAACTTGGCCTTGCAAAATGGCCCACCTTCAACCTACCCTTATTTTTGGAAAAAATTATCTTTTGAACCATCAAGGTGAGGGTAAATAATTTCTTAGACCTATATTTTCTGATAAATAGTTACTAGTCCATCTGAGTTTGGTAAACATTTTTTGGGACCAAAGTCGACCAAGCTTATCTTTTTAAAATTGCACGAAGGACTCTAAGCTTCTTATATTTGGACGTCTGACATAAATCCTTAAAAACTTACTTTCGAAAAACCAAAATTTGTGCATGTGGTTTTTTGCCCATCAGTATTACTCGAAAGCCTCTTTCAACTAGTATCAGAGCCACGTGATCAAAAATAATTAAGATAATTAAGCTAATTAATGATTAATTAAGCTACTGAACTATGATTAATGCTTAATTAATCACCTGCTTGTCCGGGTTCTCTAATAGCACCTCAAGTAAATTATATCATTGATATAATTTTGAAATTAAAAGCAGAATTAGCTAAAATTAAGACCGAAGTAAAGGAACTTAAGAAGAAATTATTTGTAATTCACCTTTCTCTAGTTAACGAAATAAAATATAGCGGTAAAACTACTTCCAGTATTAGTACTCCATTTCATCATAAATATCCTTTCCAAAACCTTAAAAAAAAAAAAAATTCATTTCCGTTGCATGACATAAAAATCCAAAAAGAAGTAGCAGAAAAATTATGTGAAAAATTGACTAAAAAAGCAGAAAAAGAAGAAGAAGATGGAGTATAAGCAGTATGCTCTTGAAGAACTACAGAATATATTTGAGAAAGAACAAAACCCAGAAGAATTAAATAAGATTATGGGTGCAATTAGTGATAAACATGACGTATTATTTGATGATAATGAAGAGACTAATAATATCCAATTAAAAGAAGAAATATATCAGCAGATGAATCTAATCTAGCTAGAAGATCTTAATATTGTACCCTTAGAAGAAATTAAAAGAAAACTGGATAAAAAATGTGGTAAAATGACTGTTGAAGATGAGATTAATGAAATTGGAGAAGAACTCAATTTAGGTGAGATAGAAACCAATTTGGTCAACAATGTTGTTCTTAAACCTGAAGAATTTGATGAACCTTTTAGAAGAAATACTCATTTTATATGACCTGCATGCATCACAGCCAAACGAACAATCAATTTTTCCTTCGGGTTCATTCCAAGGAAAACTACAACCTTTGAAAAAGTTGGCCTTACCCTAATTAGTCAGACAGGATACATCGTAAACATAGATGGAGCTCATGATAGAGAAAAAATATCTGAATATTGAAAAAGAGGCATGAATAGTGTTAAATCTAAACACAATATGGACTGCTGTAAATTTTCTAAATTACATCGAATATAGTTTTTCTGGCACTGTAGCTGACTGGTATGATTCATTGAATGAAGATGGTAAAAATACATTAAGAATGATGGAAACACTAGCTGCAATGTTCAAAAATTTATGCAAAGAAATTGAAACCGAGTTTATCGGAGCTAAACTTGATCTGAAGAAGAAGCGAGGGAATGGCAAAGAAAGATTATTAACCTAGAGTTATGGGATATGAGATATATAAAAAATTATATTGTTGAATTTAGTCAATACTATTGCAAAATTAGGCATAATGATCAGACTAATCTTGGAATGTTCTATGACAAATTGCCATATTCGATAAATTCCATGATTAATGAAAAATACATTGCATGGCTTGAATGAGCAGATGTCATTGATAAAGAATAACAAGCTTATCAAGACCTTGGGAAGCCTAGATTATGTTGAGCTTAGTGAAAATGGGGCATTAGACCTAGCCTTGAATAACAACAAAGGGATTGTTGAAATTATATTGGACAGTGAATAAGAAGAAAGTGATTATGACGAAACAAGCTATATGATGGAAAATATCTCAATTAGCCTTGATGATCTTCAAGGAGAAGATTTTGTTGTAGATAATGATAGTAAAGAAGTCAAAGGAGATTGGGTTCTTCCCATAATTTAGAAAGATATGATCTATAAAAAATCAATCTTTCAATTATAAAGCAAGTATGTCTACGAGATGATAGAAGGAGATCTAGAAATCAAATATTGTGAGTATGATATGGGAGAAGTTAATCTCATTAATTGAAAAAATATCCTTAAGTACAACAAAAATAGAAAATATAGGTATATCCATATTGAAAGTGTCCAAGTCCAAATCACTCCATTACAGTATTACGACAAGGATATTGATCTTTATGCTTTGCTCTGTTATATTAGGTATACTAAATTTAATAATTAAATCATCATAGGAATTAATTAAGACTAATTTATGTAATGGATTCGATAGGATTCAATTATCGGTCTACATATTATGTGAGTCTAAAAGATGAGTTTGCTAAAAACTTTCTATCCCTTAAGATAAAAACTATTGAAATGGACATGAAAAGAGAGGGATATCCATTAATGATATTTTGAAAAATCATGATATAAATTGGATAATACTATAGACTCAAAAGACTAAGGTAACAATGATAGAGGTAGAAAATTTTGAAAGTCCTGCCCCTACACAAAAAATCCAGAGGATTAAATCAAATCCTCAAGAGATAAAGATTGATAGGTCATAGATATCTAACTTTGCCAACCCTACAAAAATCAACAAGAAAAATATGAGAAAAGTTGATGAGAATGGTAAAATAACCATTAAATCCCAATTATTAAGAAGCATAAGTATAAGACTAGAATGGGGAGAAGGATCTTCATCAACTAAAGAAAAACTTAAAGAAGATGATACAATTAGTATGATTAGTGAAATGAGCAGAATGAGTTTTGAAGTTGTAAGACCCAATGTAGATCGAAGTCTGAGTCTAGATAGAAAGGTCATTGGGTAAAACAAGAACTGTTAGTGAGCCAATTTATGAGATGAATTAGTCAAAAATATGATTATGGAGATTTGCTATGAAGTCACCAATACAAATCCTAACAGTATCTATATCCCAATAAACGTATGCTTAGAGCGATATAATGAATATGAGTTGTGCGCCTACATAGATAGTAGTTGTTTTGTATACTTTGGGAAAAGATCATTATTTTCAGAGTTTATGTGGAAAAGAGCTAAAAATCTTTTACAAGTGAGGATAGCTGATAATAGCATTATGAGTTACGATAAACCTATAGAAGGGTTATCCATAGAATTAGGAGGAGTTCAATGTATTATAGTAGTTTTATTGGATACTGATCAACCCTCTCATGATATGATTACTGGAAATAATTTTTAGAGACTATATTCTCTATGCACACATACCATAAACCAAATAATATTCACAATTAATGGGCACTCCATTCCTATTGAAAAATTAAGCAAGGCTTACACTCATCGAAAATTGAGTTTACACATAGCCAGCGTAGTGAGAAGGTAATGCCTGCACAACGAGAGATAGCATTGACAATATCACTACTTGGGTTATCTATTAAAGAGCAAATTGCTGAATAACAAGAGCAATTATGTAAAGAACTCTATACTAATGATCCCCTAAAATTTTGGGATAAAGATAAGACATTTGTAAAGATTACTTTGTTAAATCCCAGCACTATTATCCGAGTCAAACAAACGGTGTATACATATTAGGATATAAATAAATCAAAGAACTTCTAGATAAAGGACTAATTAACAATAGCAAAAGTCCTCACAGCAGTCCTACTTTCATGGTAAAAAATCATGCAGAAGAAAAAAAGAAAAAGCAAGAATGGTAATCAATTATAAAAAGTTGAATGACAATACTGTTTTTAATGGTTATTATATTCATAACAAAATAGTCCTTTTCAATAGAATTCAAGGAGCCTCTTAGTTCTAAAAAATGGATCGCAAAAGTGGTTATTAGCAGATAAAAATGGATGAGGAAAGTATTCCTCTAACTGTATTTAGAACCCCACAAGGACATTAATGGATATTGATGCCATTTGCTCTTAAAAATGCACCTCAAATATTTTAGAGAAGAATGGATAACATCTTCTAGGACCTTAATAATTGTTATTTAGTTTACATCGATGATATCCTTGTCTTTTCCAAAACCGTAGAATAGTATAAAGATGATGTCTTAGCTATCACCCAAAGATGCATAAATCATGGCATTATCCTGGGTAAGAACAAGTGTATTTATGCTAAACAAGAAATCGAGTTCTTAGGTATAGAAATAAAAGCTGGACAAATTATCCTCCAAACACATATTCTGGAGAAAATAGAAAATTTTTCTGAAAAAATTGAAGATAGGAAGCAACTAGAAAGATTTCTTGGATCGATGTCTTATCTGTGCTTCAGATTTCATTAAAGATTTAGCTAACCTAAGAAAGTCATTGCAACAGAAACTCAAGAAAGAAGTAAGTTGGACATGGATCAATAATGACACAAAGATTGTTTAAAATTTCAAAAAGATGTGTAAAATATTTCTGTTCTTAATTTGCCTAATAAAGGAGATAATTTAGTGCTTGAAACAGATGCCAGCAATGAGCATTGGAGCATAGTACTCAAAATCAAAGAAGGAGAAAAACTCTGCAAATATTGTAGTGGAAGTTTTAATAAGACAGAATGCAACTATCCCACGATGAAAAAAGAAATCCTTGTAGTTATAAGGGAAATTGAAAAGTTATTAATTTTTTTAGCCCTAAAACCTTCTCTTATTTGAACCGATTGCAAAGGAATACTTGATTTTGTGAAAAAGAATTTATCAAATATGCAAGCGTAAGGGTGACTCCTGCATTGGCAATTATGGTTTAACCATTTTTCTTCTTTATTAAACATATACAGGGATCGAAGAACTCTCTAATAGATAGTTTAACTTAAGAACTCGCCAATGGTACATCAGAGCAGAACTCCTGTCAGGAAAGGACGAAATCCATAATAAAATGCCATTAGTACTAGAACGGGTTACTCCTTTTAGTAAAGTCCTCATTGATAATTCGGAATTCCATATAAAAAGTAGATCACGTTTTAGTCTACTATCTTCAGCCTACCTAATAGCCCAAAGATTTTCCTTTCTAGAGTTACAAGTTAATTACCTTAAATGTCCTGATGATATCCAAGAAAAAATAAGTTCCCATGTTCTAGAAAAATGGTTCAATGAATGGTATACAACCTACATCAACTCTTATCACAATTATTCTTATGATATTTAGGAATCTCGGAGCACAACAAACTACTTTCCTGATAAGTCTGGAGTCAGTGGTGTTAGTTTCCCAGCAAATTCAATCCCTCTATATGACCCTGTCATTAAAGCCTGTTGTTAGGCGATAAATTGTCCTATTTTACGTGCCTCTTTCACTCACTTTTAACTCGTATAATAACTTAATTCTTAGAATTTTTACTTGTTTTATTTATGTTTTGTAGGAAATAACTCCCAATCAAACAAACGTCGCGAAAAGGGACGAAGACGAGACAAAACAAAGAAAAACAGCGAAAACCGACGAAAACTGGCAAAAAGGGACAAACCGGGGGAAGGCGGCCACCGTGCCAGTGAAGTGGCATGGTGTGGCCGTGCTATGTAGCACGGCCGTGCCACCCTGGCACGGTCTGACCGCGCCACATGGCACAGTCGTGCCTCCCCCCAGTTTTGTCGTTCGCTCGGGTTTTCTATTTAAGGCTCGTTCGGGCGTTTGTTCGGGGGGTCGCACGGGGATTGCTTGAAGTTTCTCTCTGGCGATTTTTAGGGTAGTATAGGTTAGATTTTAGTTAATAAGAAGGATTAGTTTAGGATTGAAGATTGTAACCTTGGATTCAACCTTTGGGATTTGAAGTTCCTTCTATCAATTCAAGACTAAGTTTTCTTCCCTTTTCTCTCTTTATTTCATATCTTATTCTTGTTTATGTTTTACTAGTTTGATTCTTGTATTTGTTTTGTTTTGTTTATTTGTTTAGTTTTCATTGTTGATTCATGTTATTTAGTTGTTTAGATTTGTTTTATTTCATTCTCTTTGTTTTGTTCTTCAAGTTTACGTTCTTGTTTGCTAGTTTAGGTTTTTATGTGTTTTTGATGTTTTGTTGGTAGATTGTATTAGCTTGGGTTGTGATTAGCCTCTTGATGGCTAATTAGTCTTGTATTTGGCCTAACCATACTCAATCTATGCCTAGAACTTAGAGTTTTCCCTCACGCCCGCCAAGGGTTCGATGAAATGCTTGATAGAGCTTTCATCCATATTTTTGGGCGATTGACTTATGCTGAGAGGTGAGGTCAATTAGCTAGTGTGGGAGAGGGAATAACCGAGTTCAGGACATAAAAATAGTATCCGAATCGAGTTAGGTCCAGGGTTGCTAGTTTTGTAGTCTAATTGGGCTAACTCCATGAAAATAGGTGGTTAGGCTAATTAGATTAGCTCATGACCCTTGAGAGAGGGCTTGGGTGGTCTTTGATGGTGCAACCGATCATCTCTAGTTCGTAATGTTGTTTGGGTAGGTTAGGACTTGTCTCAACTAGTTGGTTCGTCACTCGGCGAAATCATAAATCCAAGCCCCTTTTTCTATGTTTATTAGCGTAGTTTAGGTTATCCCTTTGTTTTCCTTCGATTTCGCCTAACTCGAGACGCTTTAGTTAACCTTGGTAGTTGGAAACATAATTCCCTGCGGACGACACCCCAAGTACTCAACGATACACCTTGCACTTGGGGTTCATAAATATTAAAATTCTGTTTTTTCTTGTAACACCTATGAATACGACATGATAGTTTACTTTATGGAAATCTCAGATGTAGAGTTCCCATTTTTCTCAAAATTAACTAAATTTCAGCAATGCATATTCAGAAAGATCAATTGGATTCTAACATTTCTTGATGATCCAACAAAAATTCTATATAACAGATGCCTATATTTGGAGGTATATTGTACACTAATCGAATATAAAAATAAAAAAGTCAAACCTGCCTATTATATTGTTCAGACCGTTGATTACGATGATCCCTATGACCAATGACAAAAATGGTTTTCAGAACACGAGAATTAGTTACTGATCCTACTTTAGCAAGAGCCATATGTTTTTACAATATTTATCATCAAAGTTGGGCATTAATTGAACAAGAAAAAACGTTAATGTATTGTGAAAATACTGCTTTTACCTATGACAATGAGTTTAAAGAATATATGAAGGTAGAGGGAACAGTCTCAAAAGATATCTTTGATTATCTCTTTGATGTTGGAGCTGGAAAATTCTTACCAGAAAAAGGAAAGAAATATTTTCTGGAATTATTTGATAATTATCCAGATAATAATACTCTGAAAGATATAATTGGAGATGAAGGCATGTAGAATCTCAATAATAATGACTATTCTTGTCATCATTAAAAGCTCTGAAAAGGGGTTGCTCTATTATTGTACTATTGTGACAAGTGTCAGGTTTATAAAATAAGGCGGTTTATTGTAGCCATGTGAATGTACTGTAGCCATATGTAAAAGCAGTATATACTGTAGCCGTTAGGGCATCCTATGTAACCCATCCCCTCTAAAAGGAGAGGTCGAGTGCTGAGAAGGGATACAGTCATTTGAGCATTCTTCAGCATAAAAAAAGTCGGGATCCTCCATTTCTCTGTGAGCAAGCATCTCTAATGATCTTAGCTTAAGTCCCCCTTCAGAGCTTTTGATTGTAATATTTTCACTTTCAAGCTTTCAATAAAAGAAGTTTCCCAATAGGAAATGTCATTAAATTGAACCTTACGGCTTAAATATTATAATTTCTTGATTAAAGTCTCGCTATCCTTTAAAATACTTAAAACTTGATTAGTGACTATGGTCTGAGGTAGGAAATAAAATAAATCTGTGTTGTGCCTGATCCAAAAAAAGTGGGGTTGAGATTAGCAATCTCTATAAATCGAAAGTTAGAGGAACATCAAAGTCCAGTGCCGACTAAGTTCAGGTAGCAGTCGAAACTCTCTAATTAAACTTTAATTATTTTGTCAAGCATGGTGGGCCACTAATAATAAAAAATATAATATTTATAATATAAGTAGTAGATTGTGATACCTAGTACTAGTAAAGTCATTATAAGAAGAAAAAACACTAAAAATAATCATATTTGGATATTTGGGACCAATTTACCATTTTAGAAAGTTGAAGGTCAAAAATAGAAATATTTGCCCCCCAAAAATATTATAACCCAAACATTTGTACCCTGAAAAATAATTACCCAAACCTACACAGTCCCAAAAATATTTATCTAAAAAAGTGGGTTTCAAAAATCATTATACTAAACCTCAGTGTACCAAAAAGTAAATTATTCCTTGTTTTTGCTTGCGCTCTGCTCCTCGTTCTTGTTTGTGTAGCTAAAGCTCGCAGCTAGAAATAAGATGACAAAGACGACGGCTCGGATGACTCCTATGACAAGACTCTCTCTTACTCCTACGAGCCTTCGCCTAATTTCGACTCTAATTACGAGACACCTTCGGATGACTCCTATGATGACAACCCCTCTTACTCAGACGAGCCATGACCTTCCTATGGCTATGAGTACTCCCATCCTAATTACAAGAAGTGAGTTATGAATCCGCAAACCAAATAAGTCATTTCAATTTACCTAAGAATGTTTGATAATATACATTCATGACAATGCAAGTTGCTATGAATAATAATGAATGTAACCAAAATCTGTTTATTTATACATGCTCCGTTTAAGCATATATCTATATATGCGGTTGAGGGTTCAATCTCTTTTGTGTTGGATGTTTATACAAAGAATATAATGAAGCTTTTATTTGTATGTTGGATACGTTGCCTACGAGTTGTTTTTATATACTGAAATCTGCTGCTTTTACTTTAATTAGCACAAGATGATGCTATAACTTTTGTTCAAATGCCAATGCTACAATTTTCAGAGAGACAGAAAAAGGTTATACAAAATGAAATGCCAATGCTAAAGGTCTCTGTTGGAAATATAAGAACTACCTTGATGCGGAAACATTACCGGATTTCGTCTGTTGAGTACTGCCCATGAACATGGTGGCTACTAGAGTCACCAGTGAGGCTCATACCCCAAACCCAAATCTCTATGATGGCTAGATTTAGTGTGAGGCACATGACAAAAAGAGTATTGTACTAAGAATGTTAGTTTCTTAACTGTGTCACATTTCTTATCTATTTATCCCCTTTTACAATAGCACATAGCTTGTAATAGGGGGTTAATATGGATGATTAATACTGAATTAATCGCCTTATAGCTGTTGTATTAATAGGAGATTATGATGCCATAATGTGACTGTTATTCTCTGGTCAACAGCTCCCCCTTGGTCACATAGAGCATAAATCCCACATCTCTCTGCCAATAAATCTCCTAACATCTCATACTGGGAATGGAGTGTGCAATCAAAAACAAACAAGTAGTGTTATATCAAGTCACTATCTAACTGACATAACACTTTCACAAAATGCGATATCCCAAATCATCCTCAGCGTCACCATTAGCATGCCTAGTCTCTTTATGCCATATGATATATCATATGATTGTATATTCAATATAATTGCTCGGGCTGATACGGTGATGATGGATTGATTTTTCCTTAAACTCTCATGAAATTTCATCTCAACTTAACTGCTTTCCTAATAATTTCTTTCTGGACTGTATACATCATGGCCCTTAAGAAACATATTAAGGTAGCATCATCAAGCTTTGACTTCATATCATAGCTTTAAGTCAAAGGGTCATCATCCATGGGGTCACATAGTGACAAGAGATAGGAAAGTCAATTGTCGCCCATGTGTGGGTCGTCTTATAAGTACACACAGTATGAAATGTGTGTCATGGCATAACTCCCACTCAGTTGGATACTTCACCCTTTATGCCATGTGAATTATCGGTCTAGATTTTTACCAAAAAATCTAACCTGAGCCACTAGATCAGCATATTAAATGTTAATCTTAACACTCAAGATTCGGTTTTTAAGGCTTCAATATGAAATCTTATTTCATACTCGACTCCCTCGAGCCTCATTCATTTTACCTACACAATTCTAGTGTAAGTAATCAATATTGTGCACCTAGTGCCAATCAGTCTCATCATGCCGGCTACTCAAGCATTAGGGCGATTACCTGTGTGACTACGCCAATCAGAAGCCTGTGACATTTCAATATGCCTAACATACAACAAATTATGAGAATTTTACTTATTTACAAAAGAAACATGTCCATCACATAATAAGACATATTGAAGCACTAAACCTTATGAATTCCTAGACTCAACAAATGAGCTTTGAACACATCATTAGGAATAGGTTTAGTCAAGGGAACATAATCACCTTGTTAGTCTGTATACACCTCATGGCAATGTTTTTTGTCTCTATAGTAATAAAATACACAATCTATTGCCTTCGTAGCTAACATTGTTGTGCCGTTTTTGCTTCTTACTGTACCATGACATGGCTCTCCTAACTAGGGTGAAGCTTTATCCTGAGATTTGACCTAGGCTCATCCGAGTCACCATCTCAATTGACATTTTGAGGATACTCTCAACTTGAGGTTTCCTCCTTGATAGCAAAAGACTAAGTTAGCAATACCACGAAGGTAGTGCTTGATTCTCTTAACAACTTGCCAATCAGCAAGTCTTGGGTTACTTTGATAACAACTTACCAAACTAACCGCAGAGCAATGTCAAGTCATGTACATAACATGGCTTACATTAAGCTTCCTATGACATTAGCATTGGGGATACTATTCATTATCTCCATTTCATCATCTATTTTAGGGCATTGATCAAGACTCAAGGTTAGACCCTTCTCAACCGGAGTATCTATGGGTTTGAAATTATACATCCAAAATCGTTCCAAGACCTTTTAAATGTATACATCTTAGGACGGTTTTAGATTGTTTCTACTCCTAGGACATACCTAGCATCATCGATGTCCTTCATTGCAAAGACATAGGACAACCACTTTTAAGTAGTTTCGATTAACTCCAAGTTGTCCCCAACTAGTAGTATGTCATTAACGTACAGAGTAAGAAATATAATCCCCCATGTTGAGCTTTTAACAAATACATGATGGTCTTGTGAAACCATAGATAAGCCAAACTAAATTATGGCTCCATGGAATCTAAAGTACCAAAATCTGACAGATTACTTAAGAATATATATGGACTGTTTTAAGATGACACACCTTGTTTTTTTGTCCTTTTGATACAAAACCAATAGGTTAGTCCATATAAATCTCTTCCTCAAGATTTTCATTGAGGAAAGCAGTCTTTACGTCCATTTCGAACATCTCAAAGTCCAAATAGGCAACCAGGGCTAGGAGTAGCAGGGTCCGAACTCATCGATCAAACCATCTGCCCAACTTTTTATCTTCAAAACTCATGTGCTTTTGATAGACTTGCGTCGGGGCGGAGGATCAACAAGTTCTAAAACCTTTTTCTTACTATTAAATCCATCTCATCCCTCATGGTATCTATCCATTCTTTGTGATTTGGTGAATAAATCGCCTCTTGATAAGAGGTAGGTTCCTTAACTTCCAAGGAAGTGCATAGAAAAACGTCCTCTTCCATGTCCACTCTTTTGGATACTTGGACCTTCATTATTTGTCTGCCTAGTTGAGAAATCCTTCCCCCTTTCTCTAAGAGTTATGGGACCAGGAATCCCTCCCCTTTCTCTAAGAGGTATGAAACCTTGAGCGCGGAGAGAAAGTTACTCTCACTATCCATTGGATGTGGGATTTTGAATGTGTGGGCTAACTGCATGTTCAGAAATTAGAGATTAAGGATAAACCTCATTCTCATGCTAACTTTCCTCAACATTTGGAGATTGAGGACGAATCCCATTCTCCTTAAAAGACAAACCTTTACCACTCCTATCCAATAAGGGAGGTGAATCATCCTCGATGATTTAG
>JAKOGI010001923.1:0-12500 GCA_029747015.1 Carnegiea gigantea
GTGTGTGTGTGTGTGTGTGTGTGTGTGTGTCTATATATTTACTTATATACATAGACAAACATATATATATATATATATATATATATATATATATATATATATATACACACACACACACACACCCACATATATATATATATATATATATATATATATATATATATATATATATTATATATATATATATATATGTATGTATGTATGTATATAGAGACAAACATTTTTGTGTATATATATATTTATATATATATGTAAGTTATGCCATAATTCGTGCATATTTTTAATAATTACTTTGAGTATACTATTTATATTATTTTGTGAAATTTATTTTATTTTATATATTTTTTAGGTTAGGCATTAATAAAGAAAGAGGAGACGAGAAGACGTCGAAGTTTGGATTTTATTTACTAATGAATTTATAAGTGCATTTATCAAGTCGGTCCAAAAAAATAATGAATTATGAAAAATATTATTTTGATCATGATTTATTTTGGGTTAGGATTGCAAGACCACTACTCTTAATTAAAGAGGAATTAGAAGACTTGGAGAAGAAGATATCCAACAAGAAAAGGAAACCCCAGCAATATTATGCTATTAGAATACATCCCATCATCTCATCTCAAGGCCTATACATGCAGCCTCCTCATCTCCTCATCCCGCATCTCAGGGCATCACACACCCCCACCAACACCTTCTTCATCATCATCATTGATCATCATCACATATCATCACCATCACCATCAGCCTTCCCTTCATTAGATGATGCAAGGAGCTTTCTTTAGCTAAACATGCACATTCAACTCATATACTTGATGCATCACAAGGATATGGCCATGTTGTACTTGAAATTTCATTCATAATGTACTTAGATTCTTAATCACATGATATGCACAAAAATCTTTCTTTCTTTTTCTGAAAACACTTTACTTAGCCTCTTTAGGCTCATAAAAACTCTTTTCTTAGGCTCTTTAGGCTCGTAAAGCTCTTTTCTTAGCCTCTTTGAGGCTCAAATTCTTAAAAGAATCTCTTTCATATTTGCCTCATAATGACCCTTAAAAATTTTCTTCCTGAAATACTTAAAAGGCGAAATACCAACTGCTTTTCTTACTTATTAGGAAATTACTCTGGGCATAAGATCATCATAATGTGCTGATTGGGTAAGATCTATTCTCAACCCCTAGTGAGACTATGGCTCATGCTAAGCACTTTCTCCTAGGATGGAAACTCACTTTTAGACCCTAACCCTCGTCAGGGTCTCTAGGGCTTTCCACTACTCGGATTACTCCGTAGGCTAGGGATTCCCCCGTTCAAGCAGGTTCACTCCCATCTTATTGTCCCTATGCACAACATCTTAGCCAATTTAAAGCGTATGGCTGTAACGGCTAATAATTTGCTGCCTTTCACAGCAAAATCCTTTTTTACACAACGCACTCTCTTTTTATTTAAATTTCTTAGGGATTCTGTAAAGCTTGTCGTGAGCTACAAATTTAACCACTACTTCGACTTATAAATAATATTTATAGCATAGGAAAGTAGGGATCGATCTACGAGGAAAGATTATATCAAAACGCTAATTTAATCCTAAATAACTTTACTAATCTAATTTATTATTCCTCCTCTTTGTAATTCTAAATTAAATCAAATTTAATTAATAAAAATCTAGAAGAATACCTAATACTACTCCTAAATATTCTGGATTTAATTCTAGAAATAAAACAGTAAATAGCTATCCTAAATAATCTAGAAAAATAAAAACAGAATAATAACTTAATCTTCAATTAAAAATCAAAACAGAAAATAGTAAATAGAAAATAAATATTAAAAATGACAAACAACAACTTAAACTAATATTCTTCAAGTTTATAAGCTTACAACTCCAGAATTGTATCCAATTAATCTCAGAAAAATTAAATCAGAAAATTACCACAGAATATTAAAACAGAAAATCAAATCTGAAATTAAAAATAAAATAAACTGCATTAATATAAATACGAAATTAATCAAAAAAATTACCCTAATTTAAGGAAATAATTTTCTGGACTCAACAACACCTAATAAACATTAAATAAGTACTAAAAAACGAAATTTCCAGATTTAATGAATTCAAAACCTGCACATATCAATTTCACAAAATAATTCTGAAAAATAATCAAATAATTCCCAAAAATTACGAAATTAAATAGGGGTAGATTCGGACACTATATAAACCCTAGGAATGAATAAAAGCTGAAAAAAATGAAAACAACTATACTTAACCTAATTTCTAACAAACCGGTAACTAAATAATAAAGCAGAATATAACTCAAATCTAAAATTATAACCACTCGAAAAATCAAAATCTAACCTATCTAACATTACCAAGCCACTCCTAAAAGACTAGTCTTTTGGGGGGGGTGTAACGGAATTTATATTGAAACTAATAATCATAGAATACAAATTAGCAAACTAATCAAATTAACTAAAAGCAACAAATAATTATCAAAAGTTGTCAAATTTATGAAGAATACTTAGTATAATCTATATCCACCATGGAAATTAATATTCATCATTAACACACAAGTTAATTTCATTCATGAGTTAAATTGTAGAAGATACCCACCAGCGGATCTTCCCTGTTTTTTCTTAGATTATAGTTTAATTAGGTCCAGCCCTAATATAAACCCTACTAATTTGATCATCCTTACACCAGTGCAAGAATTTAATCAAACTAGAGCATTACGTACTAGAAAAACATCATGTAACGTTTTGTAACCAATTTACCAGCGAATCGATTTAACAAAAATCCGTAACGATTACCTAATTAAAAGAGATGGGTTTGAGCCATCCATGATTAATTAGGGTGATACTCATGCTTAAAAGATGATAACTTTTACGTATTAAAGCCTCTTAAACTATCATATGAATTTGTATTGAACTAACTAACGTGCATTCTAATTAATTTAACACAATTTTCACAAACAATAAACATTAATCGCTATAGAATCATGAATATAAACCAACTAGACAATAAAGCATGAAACTTTTTTCAAAATAATCAATTTAGCATGGTTTCAAGTAGATTATACTAAGCATAAAAAAAACTACTCACTCATATTAAAATTAACATCACAACATTCACCCAAATAATTCATATTCAATAACTAACTAACAAAATAAAATACTTTAAAAATAAAATAATTTGAATAATAAAAAAATAAACTTTACTTTGGCTTTAGAAGCCGTGGGTTGTGGTGGTAAGAGGGCTGTGTGAGGTCTGCTGGGTCGAGAATTGAAGAATCCAGACGGGCTGGTTGCGTGGAGGAATAAGGAGAAGATTGGAGCTGTAGCTGGTGTGATGATCAAGATGGTGATGGAGGTTGATGGAGGTAATGCTTATAGAAGAAGAAGAAGGAGCAGGGCGTGATGATGGTGAGGGGAAAAGAGGAAGAAGGTGATGGAGCATGAGGATGATGGTGAAGGGGAAGGGCTGCGTGGGTATGAGTTATCGAGAGGGAGATGATGATTGTGAGGGAGATGATGAGAAGTGACAGATTATTAGTTGCCGTGGCTCTTGGTATACAATTTATAATGAGGGTGATTAGGGTTAGTGAATAGGGTTTTCTTCCTCCTTTCTTCCTAGACTTCTTCTCCCTCAAGACTTCTACCTCTTCTCTAACTCTTGAAACCCTGTCCCAATTAAATAATTATGGAAATAATGTTTTCCATAAATTATTAATTTTGGACCGTCTTTATAGCCAAGCGTGTAAAACTCGAACTTCGCCGTCTTCTCTTCCCTTTTTATTTTATTAATGCCTAACCTGAAAAATATATAAAACAAAGTAAATTAGATGCAATAATATATATAATATAATCAAAATAATTAATAAAACCATACATGATTTTTGGCTTAACAAATTCCCCCGCACTTAAACTTTGGACGTCCTCGTACAAAGAAATCTTAGACTCGAACTAAAAATTAATTCTTTTTCTTTCTTATAAAGTCATGCATAACTATGATATTCATACTAGGTATTGGCTTGCTTTAAAAATAGTTTTGTTGAAAATTAATTAGTTTTTCCTCCAATAAGTGAATAACTACTAGACATCCAACTACCATTAAAGAAGTTTCTTCATCAACCTCACAACACTTCTTTAATGAAGTAGCAAGATCAATAATTATTCATCTCTTTTAGATATGCATACACCGATCAAGAGGTCTTTAAAAAAAAAATTAATGATAGAAAAATTGAGGTACGGTATGGCTACAGAGATGATTGAACTAGATAGAATAACTCATTGAATTGATTCTAAACTTACCTTGTATTTATTTTTCTCTTCTACTTCTCATGTTTTTTTTTTTTTCAAACTCCACTTTCGCATGTATTCAAGGCCCATATAGGGTCTTAGAAATTAAACACTCCCTGTCTCACACTCACCTGAATAGAGGTGTGGGAGCAAAAATTTTATTTTCATCATAACTTTTATTTATTTTATTGACTCACTAGTATGGGAAGCAAGCTTTCCAGTGGCAATATTGCCTCAAAGGGTAGCACCCAATAGCGCATGCCTCAAAGGGGTACTTGTCATTCCCAACTTTGACTCTCCTTTTTTTTCTTTTTTTTTTTCCTTTTTTTTGGGAAGTTATTCTACTAATTCAATAGTCTAGAAAATGGGTCAGGTCATTTTATTGCCTCTAAACAGCTATATAACACGACTAAATAAGATGAATAATCATGACAGTTTCTCATTAAAGAGATATATGAGGATCAACTCAAATTTCTCTGAAAGATAGCTAGCATGCTTAGAAGTCTTCACTCATAAAAGAATAAACTACAAAATAGCTAAGAAAACACAAATTTTTAAACAAGCAAGCCTAGCATAAACTCATATCATGCATTACTTATAAGAAAAAGGAAAAAAAGAAAAAATTTCTCAATTTTTCTTTTTTTTTTAAAGAATAAAAACTGCAGGAATTAAATGCAGGGTACACCCCCCCACACTTAATTCATGCATTGTCCCTAATGCATGCAAAAAGATAGAAATAATGAAAATAAAAGCAAAATTAAATAAGCACTTCCCTAAAAACGTTGGATTGCCTCCCAACCAGCGCCTTTATTTATAGTCATTGGCTCGACTCAAACGGGCTCATAGATTGCCAAGTTGGATCTCTTCCACTAAGCATACCTGACCTTCGTCATAAAAATGTTTTAGCCTGTGACTATTTACCTTGAAAATCTTGTTAGTAGCAAAGTATTTAATCTCAACAGCATCATGTGGCTAAGTCTTTACTAGCATAAAAGGTCCTAGCCATCTAGAATTTAACTTACCAGGAAAGAGTCTCAGTTTTGAATTGAATAATAATACTTTCTCGCCTACCTGAAATTCCTTTCTGACAAGTTTGGCATCAAGAAATGCTTTGGCCTTACCTTTGTAAATGACTGAATTGTCATAGACTTCCAAACGAATCTCTTCTAGTTCCTATAATTGCAATTTACACTCTCTTCCTGCTAACTCATAGTCAAGATTACATTGCTTCACAGCCCAATAAGACTTATGTTCTATCTCAACAAGGAGATGACATAGCTTCCCAAAGACTAATCTATAAGGTGACACACCAATAGGAGTCTTATATGTAGTCTTATAAGCCCAAAGAGCCTCATCTAACCGAAGACTCTAATCTTTCTTGTCTAGCCTAACTACTTTTTCAAGTATGCCCTTAATTTCTTTATTAGAGATTTCGGCTTGGCCATTTGTTTGGGGGTAATAACTAGTATAAACCTTATAAGTCACATGATATTTGGCTAACAAGGCACCTAAAGTTCTATTGCAAAAATAGGTCCCCCTATCACTGATGATTGCTCTTAGTACTCCATATCTATGTAGAATGAGAGATTTAATGTATTTCATCACAGTCTTAGCATCATTAGTTCTAGTAGCTACAGCTTCTACCCTTTTGGATACATAGTCAACAAGCACAAGAATATAAGTATACCCAAAAGAAGGGGGAAAGGGTCCCATGAAATCAATGCCCTATACATCAAAAATTTCATAAACATAAACATTACATAAAGGCATTTGATTCCTTCTTGATAAATTTCCAGTCTTTTGGCACACTTTACATCTTTTACAAAAATCATAAGCATCACGAGAAATAGTGGGCTAATAAAATCCACACTCAAGAACTTTACATGATATTCTTTTGGGTCCAAAATGTCCCCCACTTTCTAAAGCATGACAAAAGGTTAGAATGGAGTGAATTTTACTATCATTAACACAACGCCTTATTATCTAATCACCGCAAAATGTCCATAGATATGGCTCGTCCCAAACATAGTATTTGGATTGAGCTCTTATCTTTTCTTTTTCAACTCTAGTCAAGTCAATGGAAAAAGTTTTGGTGACTATATAGTTTACAATATCAGCATACCAAGGCAATCTACTAGTAATAGCGTACAAAGTCTCACCAAGAAAACAATTAGTGAAAGGGCTACCACTCTCCCCTGTTTCTAGTCTACTCAAATGGTCAGCAACTAAATTCTTAGCTCCAGGTTTATCTTTAATTTCCAGTTGAAATTCTTGCAGTAGTAACATCCATCTAATCAACCTGAGTTTGGAATCTTTCTTTTCTAACAAGTGTTTAAGAGCAGAATGATCAGAGTAAACAGTAACTTTAACACCCAACAAATAAGGATGGAACTTTTCAAGAGCAAAAACAATAGTATGCATCTCCTTTTCTATAGTGGTGTAGTTACACTATGCAGGATCAAGAGTTCTAGAAGCATAGTAAATCACATGAGGTACTTTCCCAACTCTTTGACCTAAAACTGCCCCCACTGCCTTATCACTAACATCACACATTAACTCAAAAGGTAAGGCCCAATTTGGGGGTTGCACAATAGGAGGAGAAGTCAATGTCAATTTCAACTGATTAAAAGCCCTCATATAATTATCATTAAAATCAAATGAGATATCTTTTGCAAGCAAGGCACAAAAAGGAGAAGCAATCTTAGAAAAATCTTTGATAACCCTCCCACAGAACCCTACATGCCCTAAGAATGATCTCACATCTTTGACACATCTAGGATAAGGTAAGGACTGAATGACATCAACTT
Organism: Carnegiea gigantea; assembly: GCA_029747015.1. Classification (NCBI taxonomy): domain Eukaryota; kingdom Viridiplantae; phylum Streptophyta; class Magnoliopsida; order Caryophyllales; family Cactaceae; genus Carnegiea; species Carnegiea gigantea. Next base: position 7,092 of record JAKOGI010001923.1, read on the forward strand.
TAGCTTTATCTACCTCTAATTCCCTCGATGACACTACATGTCCAAGTACTACCTCATGCTCCACCATGAAATGACACTTTTCAAAATTCAAAATCAAATTGGTCTCAATGCAATGCCTAAGCATAAGAGTAAGATGATGCAAGCACTCATCAAATGAATCACCATGTATAGTAAAATCATCCATAAAAACTTCCATAATTTTGGTGATAAAATCAGAAAAGATACTCATCATACATCTTTGAAATGTAGCAGGTGTATTACATAAACCAAAAGGCAGACATCTAAAAGCATAAGTGCCAAAAAGACAGGTAAAGGTGGTCTTCTCCTGATCTGCAGGAGCTATAGGGACCTGAATATACCCTAAATAGCCATCTAGAAAGCAATAATGTGACCTCGCAGCAAATCCCTCTAACATTTGGTCCATAAAAGGCAATAGAAAATGGTCCTTCTTAGTGGCCTTGTTAAGCTTCTTATAGTCAATGGACACTCTCCATCCACTCTGGACTCTAGTGGGTATCAACTCACCTTTATTGTTTTGTACCACTATTGTTCCCCCCTTTTTAGGAACCACATGGATAAGACTAACCCACTTAGAATCAGCAATGGTGTAGATCACCCCAGCATCTAACTACTTAAGAATCTCTTTTTGGACTACCTCCATCATAGGTGGATTAAGTCTCTTCTGAGGTCCCTTTTAGGCTTAGCATCTTTTTCTAAAGTGATCTTATGTGAGCATAAAGTAGGGCTAAGTCCCTTGAGGTCTGCTAAAGTCCACCCTATAGCTTTGATATGTTCTCTAAGCACTTTAACAATTTTTTCCTCTTGGTCCAAGGTAAGTGCACTAGAGATGATTACAGGCAAAGTCTCATTATTCCCTAAATAAGCATATTTTAAATTCTCAGGTAAAGGTTTTAATTCCAATTTAGGAGGTGAAATGCTAGAGGGAAGTAACTTAGCATGACTTTCAGGCAATTCAAACTTGTTAGGTCCATTATGCTCTTGTAAGTGAAACAAGGACCCTATCGCATTCACTAGATTACCATTAACCTGGTATGGCACCTTTTGAAACTCAATATGATCAAGACTCTTAGTAAGCACAGTAAACAACTCGTCCTCATGAGACAGGTCATACACGTCTTGGGACAACTCATCAAAAACATCAAGTGCATATACGTAATTTATATCAACAGAAAATCTCATGGCATCAAAAATATTAAACTTTATCACCTCACCATCAAATTCTATGGTTAATGCTCCTTCATGCACATCAATTTTAGTCCTAACTGTTTTCAAAAAGGGCCTGCCAAGCAAGATGGGAATATCATGACATGCATCACCCATGTTCATCACATAAAAATCAGCAGAAAATACAAGTTCATTCACTTAAACTAAGACGTCCTCTAACACTCCATCTGGATGAGTGTTGCTCCTATTAGCTAATCGAATCACTATGCCAGTTTTCTTTAATTCTCTTAAGTTCAGTTTATCGTAAACAGACCTAGGCATAACATTAATGGAAGCACCCAAATCAAGCATAACTTTATCAAAGTAAAGGTTTCTTATTTTACAAGGGACCGAAAACACACCAGGGCCTTTGCACTTAGGGGGATGTTTCCTTTGAAAAACAGCAAGCATATTTTCCCCCATACTTACCTTTTCATTCCCTATTAACTTCCTTTTGGTAGTACATAATTCTTTCAAGAATTTAGCATAATGAGGCACCTGTTTAATGGTATCAAGGAGAGGTATATTGATCTCCACCTTCCTAAATGTCTCTAAGATCTCTTGATTAGCCTCATTTACCTTAGAAGTAGGGCTTCTAAATCTACTAGGAAAAGGTGGAATTGGCTTATAAGGTTCTCTTTTCTTCTCTCCTATTTCCTTAGTAGTTTGATCAGATTCTGTGTCTAACTCTGGTTCAGCCCCTTTGACCTCTAACTCAGGCTCTAACTCTCTATTCTTCTTAGGTTTCTCTAACTCTTTCCCACTCCTAAGTGTCATGGCACTAACAATCTCCTTAGGTTTAGGGTAAGGTTAAGATGGTAACCTATTTTGCAATTGAGCCTGCAAGTTGCTAACTATGGTATCAGTTGCTGTTTGTCTCTCTTGAACCTGCTTAAGAGTTGTTTCCATACACTGGAACCTATCATCCATTTTCTTAAGGACTTGTTCTAGTAAGAAGTTGGTCCTATCTTGACTAGAAGGTTAACGAGAGGTTTGGTCAAAACCACGTGGATTGGTTTTAGGGCCATACCTCAGGTTGGGGTGGTCTCTCCATCCTTCATTATAAGTGTTAGAATAGGGATCATACCTCCTTTGACCTTGGTTAGAATAGACAGCATTAATATTACTCTCTTGAAGTGTAGAACATGCATCAGTAGGATGTCCCTCTAGACAACAAATGCCACATATGACTGCTTTTTGAACTCCCCCAGTAACAGTCTTATTTAACATCGCAGTAATGTGAGATAATGGACCCTCTATAGATGAACTAGACCCAATCTCATTGACCCTTTTAACTTGTGACTCCCTAGCACCAAACTGCTGAGTATTTTGGGCCATTAGATTAAATAAATTTCTATCATTAGTTGGAGTTTTATTAACCAGAGCCCCCCACCAGCAGCATCAACCATATTACGATCCATAGGAAGCAAACCCTCATAAAAAATATTGAATCAATAATTGTTCAGTTATTTGATGTTGGGGACAACTAGTACAGAATTTATTAAATCTTTCCCAGTACGCACAAAAAGTTTCCCCATTCATTTGTTTGATTCCACATATATCTTTCCTAATAGATCCAATTTGGGATGCGGGGGAAAACTTTTCTAAAAATGATTTATGCAATACAGTCCATGTAGAGAAAGATCTAGCAGGTATGTAATACAACTAATCTTTTGCATTACCAAGCAAAGAAAAGGGAAAGGCTCGCAATCTAATTTGGTCTCCAGGAATCCCCTCAGGCACCATAGCAGAGCAAGTAATAAGGAATTCGCTAATATGACGTATGGGTCCTCTCCCGCTAATCCATGAAACTTAGGTAATAAGTTGATGAATCCAGAGTTTAGTTTCAAGGGGTTATCCAATACAGCATAGGTAATAGACATTGGTTGGGTTTCTAAGTTAGGAGCAGCAAGTTCTCGAAGAGTAGACATGCTTACCTCTTTAACCCTAAAACTTATTGGGTTAGGCTGACTCTCTTTGTTTTCAGCTTTCAATGCTTGTTGCTTGTCCTCTCTAATTTTCTTGCCACTCCTTAATCTCATACACTATGGGCAATCTACAAAAATTACATACTAGAGTAAAAACAAAACAATAAAAATAGTAAAATTAAATAGAAGTAACTAGCAATTTATTTTCTTTCCCCGGCAACGATGTCAAAATTTGTAAAGCTTGTCGTGAGCTACAAATTTAACCACTACTTCAACTTATAAATAATATTTATAGCATAGGAAAGTAGGAATCGATCTAGGAGGAAAGATTATATCAGAACGCTAATTTAATCCTAAATAACTTTACTAATCTAATTTATTGTTCCTCCTCTTTGTAATTCTAAATTAAATCAAATTTAATTAATAAAAATATGGAAGAATACCCAATATTACTCCTAAATATTCTAGATTTAATTTTGGAAATAAAACAGTAAATAGCTATCCTAAATAATTTAAAAAATAAAAACAGAATAATAACTTAATCTTCAACTAAAAATCAAAACAGAAAATAATAAATAGAAAATAAATATTAAAAATGATAAAAAGTAACTTAAACTAATATTCTTCAAGTTTATAAGCTTACAACTCCAGAATTGCATCCAATTAATCTCAAAAAAATTAAATTAGAAAATTACCACAGAATATTAAAATGGAAAATCAAATCTAAAATTAAATATAAAATAAACTGCATTAATACAAATACGAAATTAATCAACACAATTACCCTAATTTAAGGACATAATTTTCTAGACTCAACAACACCTAATAAACGTGAAATAAATATTAAAAACGAAATTTCCAGATTTAATGAATTCAAAACCTGCACATATCAATTTCACGAAATAATTCTGAAAAATTATCAAATAATTCCCAAAAATTACGAAATTAAATAGGGCCAGATTCGGACACTATGTAAACCCTAGGAATGAATAAAAACTAAAAAAAATGAAAACAACTATTTTTAGCCTAATTTCTAATAAACCGGTAACTAAATGATAAAACAGAATATCACTCAAATCTAAAATTATAATCACTCTAAAAATCAAAATCTAACCTATCTAAGATTACCAAGACACTCCTAAAAGACTATTCTTTTGGAGGGGATGTAACGGAATTTATATTGAAACTAATAATCATAGAATACAAATTAGCAAACTAATCAAATTAACTAAAAGCAACAAATAATTATTAAAAGTTGTCAAATTTATGAAGAATACTTAGTATAATCTATGTCCACCATGCGAATTAATATTCATCATTAACACACAAGTTAATTTCATTCATAAGTTAAACTGTAGAAGATACCCACCAGTGGATCTTCCCCGTTTTGCCTTAGATTATAGTTTAATTAGATCCAGCCCTAATATAAACCCCACTAATTTGATAACCCTTATAACAACACAAGAATTTAATCAAACTAGAACATTACGTACCAGAAAAATATCATCTAACACCTTGTAACCAATTTACAAGCGAATTGCTTCAACAAAGATCGATAACGATTACCTAATTAAAAGAGATGGGTTTGAGCCATCCATGATTAATTAGGATGATACTAATGTTTAAAAGACGATAACTTTTACGTATTAAAGCCTCTTAAACTATCATATGAATTTGTATTAAACTAACTAGCATACATTCTAATCAATTTAACACAATTTTCATAAATAATAAATGCTAATCGCTATAGAATCATGAATATAAATCAACTAGACAATAAAGTATGAAACTTGTTTCAAAATAACCCATTTAGCATGGTTTCAACTAGATTACACTAAGCATAAAAAAACCTACTCACTCAGATTAAAATTAACATCACAACATTCACCCAAATAATTCATGTTCAATAATTAACTAACAAAATAAAATACTCTAAAAATAAAATAACATGAATAATTAAAAAAAAATAAACTTTACTTTGCCTTTAGAAGCCGTGGGTTGTGGTGGTTAGAGGGCTGCGTGAGGTCTGCTGGGTCGAGAATGGAAGAAGCAAGACGTGAGGGCTGGTTGCGTGGAGGAATAAGGAGAAGATTGGAGCTGTAGCCGGTGTGATGATCAAGATGGTGATGGAGGTTGATGGAGGTGATGCTTTTAGAAGAAGAAGAAGGAGTAGGGCGTGATGACGGTGAGGGGGAAAGAGGAAGAAGGTGATGGAGCGTGAGGATGATGGTGAAGGGGAAGGGCTGCGTGGGTATGA
>JAKOGI010001923.1:20000-163792 GCA_029747015.1 Carnegiea gigantea
TCTCCCCTCCCTCTCACCCATGGCTCTCTCTCTCTCTTACCCGGCTATCTCTCTCTCTGTCACCACCTCTCACTCTCTCTCTCTCTTATCCCACACATACACACACACACACACACTCTCTCTCCCCCCTTCTGGCCGCCACCCTCTCTTCCTCTCTTCCACCCCCTCACTTTGGTTTGGTAAGTCATGAAATTTCTTGCAACTCTAGCAAGTATGTTAGCGTTTAATTGAAATTCTTAATAAACAACTCCATATTTCAGCCTTTGAATCTAGTTTCTTATTTGCCATCCTAGAAATCTGGGAGTGGAGAACTTTGTTGCATGGATAGCACAACCTAGAGTCTTGTCCTTCTCTTTACGAATGGTCTCGAGGTAAAAGATGCATCTTTTCTATGATTTGGATTGTTTGACAATTAGAAATAATCAATTTTTGGGTAAAAGCATTGTAAACATGTTGGGGAAGGGATTCAACTCATAGTTGATTGAAAACAAGTCTAAAAGTTATAGTGCAAACAATGTTCTTTATACCCAAATCTGAGGCTGAATTTACGAATTTACTGGTGACTGTCAGGCTCTCCAAAAATTATGAAAACGTTAGGCAAGATATATGTGCGTGCCTTCTAATTGGAGAATTTCGAATTTCATGAATCGGGATTAAAACGTGCAAATTATGGCCGAAATATTAGGACTATGCAAAACTAACTATAACTAAGACAGTTCAGGAAATTGTTGATATTTAAAATAGTTACACCTAGATTTTGTCAATGATCATAAAAGAAAAGTTATAGTTCATGACTTGAGCTTTCCAAAATAGGCTTAATCTTGAAATTTCAACATCAGCAGTGAACGTTACGTTCCTAGAAAATTGGGGCAAAAATCTGGAAATAAACTGGGAAGTGCGTAGCAGTAGCAGGTGTGGAGTTTTAATATTTATAGCTTCCAAAAAATTTATTTGATCATTGGATTTGATTGTTGGGTGTAAGAGGAAGCTTAGGAGAAATTATTTGGGTGTAGTGGGCATATGGAGAGTTGAGCTGAGAGTTGGCACTAACAAGGCACTATTATGGGTAATTGTATTAGGTCAAACTAGCGTTCTGAGCCCGAGCTTAGGCGGTGTATTCTAGCAGGTAACAAGCATGCCCTAACACCCCCACATATTCCTTGGAAACATGTACTGTGCCTATGTTAAAAGGTTTCTAAATGTGTTTTGAATTTATGTTCGAGGGATCTTTCCCGAGTAAATGTGTGATGAGGTTTTACTACATCGATTGTTCAACTGGTAATTGCAAGAGTTTATATTGAATATTCATTGCAAAAATGATAATGAAATGTTTCTTGATTAGAATGGGTCGGGTTGGGCTATATTTCATTAAAGATCATTGTTAATTGCAAATGTGCGAATAATTGCATAAATGGGCAGGACTAAGTAATTATGTTCCCATGTTGTTTGAAGGCCATTAGCCTTCTCCGGGTAAAAGTGCATGCATGTGAGTGGCCGCGTGTCACCTTGTGAATGGACATGGGTCAAGTTATTAGTAACTGTCCAAATTGACAGTAGGCTAGGTGAGGGTGAAGAGGCTGCGTTAAACCCAAATGCAGGCTATGAGACCCCGTGAGGTCATTTGTCCCTTTTTATCTTGAAACTGAATAGGTGGGACTTGGATTGTTACATGCTCATGTTAAGAATGCGTAAGTACTTTGAACTGCTCGTATTTATCTCGCACCCCTAAAATGGTTTTATGTGCGTGTTTTGACTATTAGAGGTGGTTATTATTGAGTTTATCTCACGTTTCCAAATGTTTTATTTTCAGGTGAAGGGTATGAGTATGGGGATGGGAACGCGAACTAGAGTGAGGCCTCGTTATCTAATATTTAGTTGAAATGAATAAGTTTCGGATTACATTTGTTTTAAAGATTGTTATTCAGTTGGACATTTTTGTATTTGTTGTCAGGACTCGAACTTATTTCTTAATTTGAGATTAAACAGAGCATTAATGTTTTGGTTGATACTCAGCCTGATATTTCTAAAAAAATATGGCAGTGACACCCCACTTAGGCTTTTTGCTGCCACGTAAGTTAATATTATTAAATAAGAAGGAGTTAGAAAACTCAGGGTGTTACGAAAATTCGGGTGTTACAAAAAGCATACGTCCTAACACTCAAACATCCTATTGCTCACAGTTATTTGTAATCCTGGCTCTGATACCATGACTGTAATGCCTCCAATTCATAATGATCTTAATCTAATCATTTATTACTTATAATTATAGTGAAAATCGTATCAACTGGAGCATTGTGGTTGTTCTTAGTCTGACAGGGCTTCCTACTGCTTTGCATTAACACTGAATTACTTTTACATTCATCAAATCCATCAAGTTAGGAGCAAGTAAGTCTCATCCATAGTACTATCCAGCTTACATAACAAAAGCAAGCTAGCTACGGATTTCTTTGAAGCTTACGTTAGGCGAGCTTGTACAAAAGTACATACAGATGACACACCTTCTCAGCATCTTCTAGGCTTTATGGTAGTTTTGAATCACTTTGAGCTATCACTAGCCATCAGCAAAGAGGTATAAAGGAATCCTGTCGTTTCTTGCTCCCTTTCGGTTTGCTAAGATAAGGGCTATTCATGGATCCTTACCTAAAAAAGAAAATACCAAAAAATATTTCGAAAAGTAAGTTGAAGCTCAGTGCATATATCCCCATGTAGTAAAATAAACTTTGTATTCAAAATATTTGGGCAGCAATATTTCATTTCATTTTAGTTCAAGAACAGGAGATGGAGAATAGAGTAAAAATTCTTTTTTCGGCTATTATGTGCTTGTAAAACCCCTATTGACATCTAAGGCAATCATTGAGATAGGTGTACACCTACCTAGGCCGATCCAGAATACTGTGCTGAAGCAGTGCGGGTAAATTAAGGGGCGTAGGCCTTGATGCTTCATAACTAATTGGGCCACTTAATTCGGTGACAAAACATTATTTCAAACTGATTCGTCACATGAATGTTGTATGAGTATATATAATTTTGAAAAATATGTGAATTTCTAAATACCATGAGCAATAAATAAACTAGGACTTTTTGAAATCTCTTTCCCTCTTATAAATTGTTTGTTGATGGCTTGAAACGATAGGAATGACATTATTTCTCCTCCAAATGCATTTTTCTATGGTTAGCAATGTTTCGAATAGCTTTTATTAATTATAACCTTAGTAAGTAATCCAAAAGTTCCCTCGATTCTTCTCTTAATTATCAATACACCCATCTTTTTTTACCTAAGTACTTTAATTGATTTCATTCCCACTTTTTTTTTTAATCATCACTTTTAATATTATCATTGTTCTTACTGTTTCTTCAAACCCTGCGTTAGGCAAGCTTGTCCAATGTCTTCTCAACATCTTCTATGCTTCATGCTAGTTTTAAATCACTGTGAGCATCTATTATTGGCAAAAAAAAAGGTACAAAAGACCTCTTATTATTTCTTAACACCCATAGGTTTGCATGGAGACTGACTATTCAGTAATCCCTTATCTAAAATAAAAAACACATAAAGCATTTCTAAAAGTGAGCCAAAGCCCACTACACATACCCCCATCTTGTATTTATGTATAACGTCTCAATGATTTAATATGGACCACGATTAAATTTTATTTCAAGGCCACTTTGTTTTCTCAACTTGTAATTGCATAAATTGTATGAATGCTGAATTGAAATGTGACATCCAACTTAATTAATTTAAATAGAGATTACCAAAAATATGTAGCATGGTTTAGCTTCGGGCTATTAAAATAGGGATCAAGACTAGTTTGTGTGTCAGTATGATTCAATTATCGACATAGATATTATGTAAGTCTAAAAGATGAATTTACCAAAAGCATCCTATCCCTTAAGATAAAAACAGTAAGGACAAATATGTAGAGAGGGGATTGCCCACTAAGGTTCTTTTGAAAAATAATCTACAAATTAGATAATACTATAGATGTAAAGACTAAGGTAAGAATGATAGAGGTTGAAAACTTTGAAAGTCAAACTCCAATGTAAAAAATTCAAAGGATAAAATCTAATCCGCATAAGATAAAACTTGATAGGTCTTAAATATCTACCTTTGACAATCTCACAAAAATCAATAAGAAAATTATATTAAAAATTGATGAGAACAAAAAATACTATTAAATCCCAACTATTAAGAAGTATGAGTACAAGACTGGAATTGGAATAAGGATCTCCGGTGGTTAAAGAAGAGCTTAAAGAAGCTTATATAGTTAGTTTGACCAGTAAAAAGAGTGTAATGAGTTTTGAACTTGTAAGATATATTATAGATCGAAGTTTAAGTTCAGATAGAAAAGTCATAGGGTACAAATAAGGATTGTTAGTGAGCCAATCTATGAGGAAGAATAATAAAAATATGACTATGGAGATATATTATAAAGTCACCAATACTAATTCATGCAGCATTTATATACTAATAAATGCATGTTTAGAGGAATATATTAAATTATATGCTTTCATCAATAGTGGTTGCTCTGTCTATTTGGAAAAAGATCTATATTTTCAGAATTGATCTTAAAAAAAGCAAAGAATCTGTTACAAATAAGAATAGCTTATCATAGCATAGTGAGCAATAATAGAGCCGCAGAAGGATTTTCTATGGATATAGGAGGAGCCCAATGCATTATATTAGTGGTGTGGGCTACTTATCAACCTTCCCACGATATGATTATTGGAAAAAAAATTCAAGTGCCATATTCTCTATGCACATAGACCATAAGCCAAATTTTGTCCACAATAAATAGTTGCTTGGTTCCTATTGAAAAAGTAAATGAAGCGTACACCCATTAGAATATTGAGTTTACACACAGCCAGCGTGGTGAGAGGTAATACTTAGACAACATGAGGTACCATTGATAATCTCAGTACTCGAGTTATGTCCTAAACAGTAGATTGTTGAATAATAAGAAGAATTATACAAATAACTCTACCTTGATGATCATCTTAAATTTTGGGAAAAGATAAGACATTTTGCAAAAGATCACTTTGTTAAATCCTAACAATATTATTTGAGTTAAACAAATTGTGCATACACACCAAAGTATCCAACGATTTGATTAAAAAACGAACAACTTTCAGATAAAAGATGAATTAGAAACAGTAAGAGTCTTCACACCAGTCCCTCTTGTATAGAGAGAATTCATGCTGAGCAAAAACAACAAAAAGTTAGAATGGTAATCAATTAGGAAAGGGTTAATGATGATAATGTCTTTTATGATTATTACGTTCTTAACAAAGTAGACTCTTTTCAATGGCATTCATGGAGCCTCTTGGTTCCCAAACATCGATTGTAAAAGTAGATATTCTTATATAAAAATGGATGAAAAAAAACACTTTCTTAACTACTTTTAGTGTCCCTCAAGGACAATAAGAGTAGACAGTAATACCATTTGATCTTAAAAATATGTCTCAAATATTGTAAAGAGGAATGGGTGACATCTTCAAAGATCTTAATCATCATTGTCTAGTTTACATCGATAATATTCTTGTCATTTCCAAGATCATAGAACCGCACAAAGAAAATATTGGAGTCGTCACCCAGATGTGCATTAATCATGGTATTATCCTTTGCAAGAATAAGTGCATTTATATCGAACAAGAAATAGAATTTTTACGTCTAAAAATAAATACTGGACAAATCATTCTACAAAAGCATATTCTAAAAAAAATATAAAATTTCCTTGAGAAGATTAGAGATCATAGGAAGGAATTAGAATGGTTTCTTATATGTTTTATCTATACTTTAGATTTTATTAAAGATTTAGCAAATTTTAGAAGACCATTGCAGTAGAAACTTAAGAAAGATGTACATTTCACATGAACACTCAGTCATTTAATGATTGTTTAAAATTTCAAAAGGATGTGTAAAATCTTCCTTTTCTTGATTTGCATAGTAAAAGATATACAATTTAATTCTTGAGATAGATGCTTGCAATGAGCACTGAAGTGTACTACTCAAAATCAAAGAAGGAGAAAAACTCCTCTAGTACTACATAAGAAGTTTTAATAAAGCATAATGCAACTATCTCACAATAAAAAGAAAAATCGTTATAGACATAGGGGGAATGAAAAGTTTTTAACTTTTTTAGCCCCAAAACCCTTTCTTATTGAACTGATTGCAAAGGATTACTTGGTTTTATGGAAAACAATTTATCAAATATGCAAGCACAAACGCAACAACTACATTGGCAATTTTGGCTTGACTACTTTTCTTTCTCGATTAAACATATATAGGGATAAAAGAATTCTCTGACAGATAATTTAACTACTACACTCACCGATGGTGATCATCAGAATAGAACTCTTACCGAAAAAGGTGGAAAGCCATAATGAAATGCTATTACTACCAGAATGGGTTTCTCCTTCTGGTAGAATCCTTATAGATATTTTAGAATTTCACACAAAAAGTATGTCATGCTTTGATTTGTCGTAAATGAGTTACCTAAGGTGTCCTTATGATGTTCATGCAAAAATAAGTTCTTATGTTCATAAAAAATGATTTAACAATTGGTATGCACCCTATATCGAATACTATCATAATTATTCATATATTATTTAGGAATTATGGGTATTACGATCTTCTTTCCTAATAGATCTGTAGGTGGTGGTGTTACATTTTTATGAAATTCAATCCGTTGGATGACCTCATCATGAGACCCTAGGAATATTAGATGCTAGCTTACCTCAGCAAAATGCCTAATCCAAAGAACCCATTCTTCTCAAGTATAACTAAGTTTCAAAACTATATGTTTAAAATGATCCATTGGATTCTCACATCTTCTGCTAATCTAACAAGATTCCCATACAATAAAAGTCTATATATTAAGGTACATTATGTATGAAAATGGAAAGGTCGAAGCAGACCATTATTTGATTCAATTAGTTGATCTCAAAGATGTCTTTGATCTACAATAAGAGTGGTTTCCAGAGTAATAAGAAATAGTTATGATCCTGATTTAGCAAGAGCCACTGATTTTTGCAACATTTATCAACAAATGTGGGAATTAATTGTACGAGGAAGAATACTAAAACATTACAGGAATACTATTTTCGTTTATCATAGTGATTTCAGCAAATATATAAAGGTAGAAGGACTTACTTTTGAAAAAGTCTTTGATTATCTCTTTGATGTTAGAATTAGAAAATTTCTAATTATAAAACGAAAAAGATATCTATAAAAAATGGGATCTACAACATCTTGAACTTGATGAATTTTTTTATTATTGTCTGGATAATAGTCAAATTAAAGACATTACCAAAGATAAAGGTATGAAGAATCTTAACATGAATGACGAGTCTTACCAACATTAACAACTCTGGAACATTATTACACCATTATATATTATCTCGTCAAGTATCAAATTAGTAAAATAATGTAGTCTACTATAGCCATGTGAAGTATCTTGCAATAGTATGTGTGTTATAGACATTAAGGCATCCTAAGTATTTCATCTCCTTAATAAAAGGAGAAGCTAAGTGTTATGAAGGAACATGGTGATTGGAGCACACTAGAGTAAAAGGGAAGTTGGGATTTTCCATTTCTCTATGAACAAGTATCTCTGATGATCTTAATAGCTTAAGTCCTTCTTCAATAGTTTCATTGTAATATTTCCACTTTGAAGCATTCAATAAAAGAAGTTTTTAAGTAGGGAACATTTCAATCAAGCTTAAGTGTTAAATATCATAATTTCTTGACTAAAGTCTCATTGTTTTTAAAAACTATAAAAACTTATTAGTAACTACAGTTTGAGGTAGGAAACAATATGGATATGTGGTATGCCTAATCTAAGGGATGTGTCCTTGATATTAGGAATTCCTGTAAACTAGATGATAGAGGAACACTAGGGTCTAATGCCAACTAAGTTTCGTTAATGGTCAAGACTCTCTGATCAAGCTTTGTTATTTTGCTAAGCATGATGGGCATATAACCACTAAAAATGCTATATTTATGATAGAAGTAACAGGTTGTATTACTAGTACCAGTAATTTCATATAAGGAGTTTAAACATTAATATTAGCATATTTTCTAAAAAACCACAAAAACTTAAAAACTTACACTTTTAACCCCAATTTGGGTAAAATATATAAAGTATAAAAAGTGTTGGGTCGGAGTTGAAAGACAAGACCTATATGAATCAGTCTCGCATAAAATATTGACCACTGAAAATTTATTTCTTTAAAATAATAGGTACCTAGAAATACATTCTCAAGACATGGTATCTGTAAAATTGTTTACATAAAATAATTGTGCATTAAAGTTGCATATTGCTATTATAAACAGGTAAAATGGGTGCTCATCTAACGCAATGACATATTAAGCAAACCAACAATCAATTTATTATTCATAGTATCTTTATTTCTGATGACTTAATTTTTATATTGATAAATTCATTTGACAATGAGTGTTAAGACCATGGAGAAAAAAGGAACGACATAGCATCAAGTAAGGTGTAGCCAAAATTGTAAATATGACGCCAATTGGGACTATAGAACATTATTTGTGAAGGAAGACACCCTTGACTTACTGAGGAAGAGGAACAATGTTCAAATCACATGTTATAGCTTGTCTATTTGACAACAATATTATAAGCACCTCTCTATGAATTATGCATTTCAAATGTCAATATCTTCATCTAACTTAGCCGTCTTAGCCTCAAAATATTTTTTATATTCTCCCCTTAAATTTTTGTTTCTTTTTACCAATTTTCCATCTCGATACTGAAGCGATTTTTCATTTTAAAATTCTAACTTTCTTTGGGTCATTGAACCATGATCTCCTGTAGCGCTACAAACATAGAAGTCCAATTACATTTGAGCTCCCCTTTTTTGCAGTGTTGGCATAGCTATAGATTCAAACATGACTTTATTGAAAGCTTCATTTAATTCATTAGTCCCATTTACTTGCTGGGACTTTCGTTGTTGTATCCTTTCCTATGTAGGCTATTAAAATCATTGTCAATACACACAATCATTTTAGATACGATCTTGTAATTGATGTATTATGATTAGGTTTTAGATGTAGTGCAGTGGAAGCTAAGCTACTACCTTGGCCTCTTTTGTTTACCAAAATGAGTGTAAAGGTGCTCGTTTTTGCACTAAATGTCTCACCCCCTTCCTCCAAAGGACTTAATTTTGAGAAAGTTTTCCCAAGGTCCCGTCAACTTTGACGAGCTTACAGCCTTCTTTGTTGGCCACTTAGGAGCTTGATTCCTTAGCCTAGGGCCAGAGTAGCTAACAGAAGCAAAAATAAGCCAAGGTGGCTTAGCAATCAGGTCACTAATTAGGGCCAGCTTATGGCGTGTTTTCTGTTCTACTTTCTAGCTTCTAGGTTTTCATGCTTTTGGAATTTTCTGTTGAGCTTTAAGAAATGAAAATGTTAAAAATATTATTGAAACCTTGCCAGAAAGATAAGTCGAAGGATCTCAAAATGTTCCTTTTATATAGCTAATGTATGAAAGGAGTTCTCTATTATCCACTTTTTGGAGCCCCTAGATGTTTACTCCTGGCAAATCATATGAGTTGAGAGTTGGTCTTTTTTATAAATAATTCCTATGAAGAGTTCCATTAGATGTAATGCAAGGTTGGCACCTCTTATGATTGTATGCGTCAAGTTGTTACTTAATCTTATAATATTTTTATTTTTCAATTTCCTTTGTATTTCAATTGTGATGATATAGTAGATATTAGAATGCTAAGGGAATGCTTATTAAAATGTCATCGATTTTCTTTTCGAATCAAATTTGGTGAATTAAATATTTGAGCAACTTTGCACTCTTTAACAATCTCAAAATCTCTCTCTCGTTATGCCTTTTTAGTGGTGATTCAGAGTGGATCCTTTGGATAACTTATGTGTGCATAACCTTTAAACCAATTATTGGCCAGTCTTAGGAATGATTGGCGTAAGATTTAGACCAAGCTATGCTAATGTCTAAGCTTGTCGTCATTAAGGTCCTCTACCAGTAATTTAAAGACCATGAGCTTGTTCACATGCTTCAGGTTGGATTCTTGAAGTATTGTCATCTCCTTGTTATAATTATATCCTATCTTTTGGCCTTGATTCCTAGCTAGAAAATGCACCTTTATCCAAACGCAATTCTATCTATGAAGAACCCCAAAGCTCCATAAATAGCCAAAGCTATCCTTCTATCATTTCCTTAAATGATTCAAATAAGATGTGAACTCCCTTATCCTAAACCCCAACCCTAACCTAGGTGCTTTACTCTTGAACAAGTCCATGAAAAAAGTAGTGTTAATGTCATTTTTCAACTTCAAAACAAGATAAGAAACCTTATCTAACAAGTCGATCAAGTTGTCAACCAACTTATAACCTTCAAGGACTTGGAAAAAAAGAAACCCAGAGGCCACCATGGGAGAAACTAGAGGGACAACTTTTATCCCAATGTGGGGACAATGAGGGGTAATGAGACTTAAGTGATTTTAGCCAAGGTAGCCAACAAAGGAGGGTAAGAATGTGATCTACGAGGGTTGATTTTTGGGCATTATGGTCGGGGACATATGGTGGAACTACCATAGTGTGATTGGAGCTTGAACTCGGACCATTTACTTGGATGGGTTTAGACAACTAATTAGTTCATTGAGGCCAAGAGGTACACTAATGAGAACATTTTTATGGTTGCTAGCCTCAATCAGACTAAATATACCTCTTCATGGTATGAACATGTGAAGGAATAAAGGGCTAAGAATGGTAAAAGGCGTACCAAGTCTAGGGAGAAATTCAACACGATCCACTACGAGTCCTATCCAAAGAATCACATTTAATATATCATTAACAGGATGCTCTTACTCAAGCAAAACACACTTATTTAAGTGAGTGCATTAAGGATCGGACTTTAAGCAAATCCTAATTCAATGCAGTGATATGAACCTCAAGAATAAACAGTGGCAAGATTTCCCAGTGGGCTTAATTTCCATATTTCTAAGAAAGTTGACATAACTTTATTAGAGCCATGCAGATGTTTTCTAAGAATCCATATTCTCTGCCTCTCTTAGAAGAAGCCCCCATTTCTAAGCCTTATTACTCCACCAAGCCTGAAAGTTCCTCCATGGTCGATAATGGAAAGGGGACTCTTCGTGGTCTTCCTATGAATGTCCCAAAGAAGTTGGAAGGGAACAAGTGCTTCAAGTGTCAAGTCTATAGGCACTTCTAATTTGAATTACCTACGAAAAGGATCATTACTATTGATGGAGAAGATTGATAAGTCGTGAAATAGGTAGATAGTGTCCAAGGAGGGGAATCACACTTTTACGAGGGAGTCACAATGCTGGAGAAATTGATGAAAGAGAGCTTCTTGTCCACATAAGTGTTCTTCATACCCATGGATGTCCTTTTGGACAATGATCAAACGGAGATGATTTTTACTCAAGGTGTACCATTAACAACGGAGTGTATAATCTTACCATTGATAATGAGAGTTGTGCCAGTGTGACCTCTACCACTCTTTCTGACACAGCTCATCAATTAGACACCAACACAATGATACCAATTGGGGAATTAAGCAAGGTTCGGCATCCGAAGACATAAATGAAATTAAGTGGTATTATCATCACATGCTCAAACAAGTAGTGATGCTTAAAACCTTTTTTTTTTAATAAAAGCAAACTATGAGCAAGGTATAAATCATATAACAAATTTGTTCATTGAATTTAAACCAATGTTCGACAAAATCCTTAAAACGACACAGCATGCTCATAAATAGCAAATGAAAGAACTTTAGTTGCACCCTTTTGGTTGAGTGCCAGCTAGAGTCATATTACTAGAACCTTATATGCATATTAATCAAATGAAGGATGCATTGTTGACCTGCTTTTCTTGTCCTTTCTCTTGACTCCCTGAAAACCATTTGGGAGAAAACAAGGAAAATATTGAAAAAAATTGGCATAAGTTTGCGTATTACCCAAATGCATATAAAAACAAAACAATAAACAAGATTTACAGCCAGTGTATAAACATACTTTAGAAAGTTAATTACGTATCAAACTGTAAGGGAAATCAACATTTTGATTGGCCATTCTGTTAGAGCAATAATCGATATATACATACATAAATACATACATATATGTATATGTGTGTATATATGTGTGTGTATATATATATATATATATATATATATATATATATATGCATACATATAATTGAGTTTAAACACATAGCATGCACAATGCTCGAAATGTGCATCATTTAAACATAAGCATTACTTCAGATCATGGCTAGCTGATATTTGTCAAAAACAATCACTTTCCGGCCCATGTACATACACATATAATTCATATGATAACTAGGTGTTTGGCCATAAAAACATTGGACAAGCACTTTAAAAGACTTTGTTTTTCTTTGCATGTGAAAGCCACAAGGAATAAAGAACCTGGATCGTTTCTCTTTACGTTTAGTGTTGTATGTTGGCATATAAACACGTACTTAGTACTTTTAGTCTTAGATCCTCATATTTTCAAGTTTGTTAACTTATAAAGTTTGAGATGCCCTTAATGGACCAGTGCCTTTACTTGGCGATGACTAGAGAAAGTTAAGCAGGTAAAACTATGATTTCGTATTTTTTTAAGGTCATGCATATCAAGTAGCAAGTAGGTATGTTTTATGGATAATACTTATACTTATAAATAAATTCATAATCTATATGTGTCATTATGAAATCCTAAAATTTACATGACCCATAAAACCTACTCAGCCTTAATTTCCTGGTCCCTTTTATGCCTCTTTGTTCATAAACTTTAGTATGAGTTACTTCCTTAATCTAGCTTGAGCATTTTAAAAAGAGAAATAGACAAGGGAGGAAAAAATTCGTTACTACCTTCACGGTGCTTCAAAAATAAAGGAAGAAGAAGAGCTTTGAGGACCTCCTAATTGGGTTCAATTTCGCGCATACATGCAGTTATCTTTCTCTACTAGGGGTTACAACTTGGTTTAGCTAACTGTGAAGCCGATCACCTACACCAATAATGAATTTGCTTTGGCTTTATCCCTTTGTTTGGTTTGTTTGTCTCTTCCCAACCAGGATTTACCTCGTTTCTTCCTAAGACTCATACACTCTTTTACTTGTTATTGAGGAGCATTATGAAGGGGGAATAGCAATGTTCAACATGGAACATAAAGCAAGAGACAAGTGGAAGGATTCCTTGTATATAGGAATATCACTCTTCCTGATAAATTTCATACACTATCTTTGCAAAGCCTTCCTATTCCGGTCATAGGGTTGTATTTAGGTTCAAACTCTATTCTAGCTGGCTTTCAGGTGTCAAATTTCTTGTTTGGCAATAAAATGAAGTGTTCTTTGCTTGTATTGTCTTATCTTCATTTGCTATTGATTCATACAAGCTATGGCCAATCATGCAATGTTTTCCTCCAACCCTCGGTCAAGAGGCTTTGAACTTATCCATTGTCAGCCCAGTTGTTATATCATACAACCTATTATATAGATGCAATTGTACAACCTAATTTTGGCTCACTAAAAATACCATATAGCTCACTAAAATATGCCGTTGTGCATCTAGTTTTGCCCACTAAAAATAATGCATAGCTCGTTAAAATATTTTGGTGAGCTGAGACATAATTTTAGTAAGCTAATATATACATTTAGTGAGCAGACAGGCCAAAACTAATGCATCTTATATACCCATATTTCATTTAGTAAAAATATTATATAACTTATTAAAATGTGCTATTATACTGAAAAAATGTTATTGTGTATTTAAAACTCACTAAACTATATTCTAGTTGTCTATATTTTTTTAGTGAGTTATGATATTTATTTAATGAGTTGTTATATCATGTAATAGCCCAACCGTAAATTATATTTATTTAGTTAATTACCTCATATTAATGATTTTCTCATATTTATTTATCGCATTTCATCATCCCGGTGAAAAAAATAAATATAAAATTTGGGCCCTCACTTAGCAATTTGGGTTTTATTTATTTATTTAATTATTAATGAAAATTTTATGAGAATTGATAGTAAGCCCTAACAATTATAATCTAAGTGATTTATTTTGTTTTCTTTGACATCAAAAAAAAATTAATTTTGAGTTACGCAAAACCGTTATCATTACGGGACATTTTATTTTCAAACCCAACTTATTTCGGCCCACTTTGAAGCCCAGTATGTTTGCATTCTTAACCTAGCTAATTATCATGATTTAAGCTTAACCATAGTTAGTAAAAAGCTACTTTTGGGAGGTGTAAATTTAGCCAAGTTTGTTGATAAGTTAAAAAAATACAACAAAACTCAAACCTCATCTCTCTCCTCTCTCTCTCTCTCTAACCCAGAGCCACCCCCCTCCCCAGCTGCTGCTGCTAATTTCTGGGTGTTTTCTGGCCAGCTTGGCTGCCTTCGACCATCCTGACACCATAGTACCACTAGCAACCATCATCAATCCTCAAAACCACCAAGTATGACCTCCATCTCTACCTGTTTTCAAGCGCAAAGTAAGTAACCCTAAGCTTGTTTCTTTGAATTTTTGATTTTGATTCTTGTTTATGTTGATTTTAGTTTTGATCATGTTCTTTGGATGGAAACAAGAGTTATTTTCATATTTTTAATTGTTGATTGAGTTTGCATCATACTAGGGTTAAGGGTTATTCACGATCATGCAAGCTTAAGGTTGGGAGTATGTTTTCCTTGGATTATTTATATTTGATTTAGTGGTTTTAATCTCTGATAATGTTTATGAGAGTGTTTTGGGTAATCTTAGATGAGATAAAGATGAAGTAAATTGGTTACAAGTTAGGGTTTTGGCAATCAATGCATGGTTTGAATTATTTTGGAACTAAGCATGTTGTTTGATAATATTGTGATGCAAAATGAATCTTGGATATGTTCTTTGACTTGAAAAAAAAAAATGATGTGGTGTGATTCTTGAAAAAGGGTGGATTATGAAATTCTCTAATTGATTGTAAAGGATCATTTTGCTCATTGATGCAACTAAATAAGATTAGGGAGGTACTTGGAGTGAGTTTGAGAAAGAGAAGAATCGAAAATTTGATGGATATGATTATGAAGTTAAATTGAGTATTATGGCTAACTATAATGGTGTGAAGGACCAAAGCTTTGTTACATGACTTTAAGGAGTGATTTTGGATGGGGATTTAGGTGAAAAGAAAGACAAGAGTAATGACAGTGGGGTTGGGAAATGGCAGAAAATAGGGCAGGCTTTACTAATAAACCGATAATGATCGGCCCAACCAAAAATTATGACTTTTGGTGGGCCGATAGTCGGTGAGTTAGCTTTCAAGTTCCTTTTGAATTACCATATTTTGATGTCTGCGGCACAAGTTATGGCCATTTTGCTAGAATTGCGCAGGTTAGACCAAAACTGGCACACTTGTGCTTTAGCCCTATGTTGGAAATCCTGTCGTGAGAATCATGTCTTCTATTTTGAATGAAAGTTTTCAGGACTTCTTAAGATTTCTATATTGGGGAATTAGGTCTCAAATGGAGGTCGGGAGATTAGGGTGCGATTCATTTACTTTTGCCCCTATTATGCTTTAGTTTTTCTTTTACTCAAGTATTAACTATGAAAATAAATACATTTGCTAACCATATGTTCCTATAATAACATTTTTGTACAGAATTAGGGCCTAATCTATCATTTCCTCCCCTTTTGTGCATAATCATACTCAGTGACACTTTATTAAAAGTCCCAACTACGTTCGTTGTCTGTATCTTTAGAAATTAATATGTATTTATCAAAATTAAAATATTTTGATAAGTACATCAATAAATCAGTTTAATCAGTGGTTTGGCACATAATTAGTGACCCCATCAATTATCAGTTATAGGGACAGTGGGGCTGGGTTCACTATTAGTTAAAAATTGATAATGCAGTTTTATATTCATCGCATTCCTGTTTTAAATTAAAATGAATTGCAATGCTGGCCTTATCAGTTTTTTGAAGAACAATTAATAGTACAGAAGTACTACGCTTTGGCTAACAATTCGAAATATTTTCATGTTTTGTTTTAGGAAAATACTTAATGGATTGCCCTCAGGCTGATAGGGCAACTGGAGAAGACAAGTGAGCGACAAAGTCTAAAAGGAATAGTGGTGTTTTAGTTCTGAAATGTTTTGAACACTGTATTATGAAATATTTTGATGTTGAAACTGTATACTCTACAAGAGTTACTATATTTTGGTGTAAACCTTGGAATAGTTGAATGGTTTAACGTTAGAACTGATTATATGAAGTTTGATAGGTTGTGATTGTGTGAATCCGTTGTGATAGTAAACGTTGTTTAGCGTTGCCATATTTATAGTTTACAGTAAAGCCTTGTCCTTTTTGGATGGTAGTAATATCCTGATCATTTGAGATAATATTTCTAACTGGTGAATCTAATTAGGAGAACATAAATAGTGAATTATGTATATTTGGGGTGTTAAAGATTTGGTGTCAAAGTCAGGTTTTGATTTTCCTGACAGGATACGAAGTATGGAGCTTAGATATAGGGGTGTAAGAAGAGTTGTTAGTAAGGAATATCGTACACTATTAGAGACCTTTGATATTAGAAACAGACTTATAATACTAGAAATGTATATTGCTTATCTATTACATGCCCCTCATTTATATTTTCCCTACTAGATGCATCCTTGCGCAGTTAATATGATACCTGGTTTGTCTATGGTGGCTTACATTTTGCTGTTGCATGCCAGCATGATAGCTCATGCACAGGACCCTTCATCTAAGTTTCACAATATCACAGTTTGTGCATGCAAATTGTTATGGTCCTTACCCACGGTTGATCCATGGGTAGAGTTCAAGCTTCGTTATCATCATTTTACGAGGAACCCAGGTTGGGACGGACCTAAGTTCTAGGTCCAGGGAGCTTAGGCTACCATCACTTCAAAATTGATGTTGCAGGAGGCGTTCGAGCAGAGGGGATTACTATGGAGACTCTTCAGCATGTTTTCCCATTACACTAGGCACATCCCTCGCTTGCACCACTTACACCAGCAGAGGGACCACCTCGCCACCTGTACCAAGTACTGCACATATGCCCTATAGTCCTGGGGAGGCTCAGGTGGTACATAAGAGATCGTGGTGGTGGAACTGCCCGATACACAGGAGATCGTGATAGTTAGCTCTGACGATGAGGCCAATGAGGGTTTTGAGGGCCATCTAGAGGAAAACGATGATTCAGAGGAGGATCAGGAGATTGATGAGATAGTAGAGGAGCAACAGATGGATTAAGAGGATGATAAGGAAGTGGGAGGGTAGCAGGTCAATCAGGAGATCAACAAGGTAGAGTTAGAAGTATCGGATAGCAGCTTTAACTCAAACGAGGAGCTGAATGATGAGTCCAACCCAGATTATGATTCGTCTAGGAATTGTTAGGTTATTTCAGGTGTGGATTTGAGTAGTTCATATTTTGAGCCCTGCATGTATGTAGCATGGTCGGATTGGATAGTTGAATTTTGTGTAGCATTTGACATTATATATAGTTAGTCAAATTCTTCCCACCGTGATGATATGGTCTAATCCCGTTTTGGTCATGTCATGGATCTAGTGTCCTAGGGCTAGTTGGTGTTTGGGGTTAGGGTTAGTCATAGCTGATTTTGCTCAATCAGTTAGATGTGATATGTTTTTATTGATCATGTATATAAACAAGCAGCTATGTATGTAAACAAGCAATTATGAAATGATATAATGAAGCTTTGGATTTTGTTTTAATTAATGTTTGAGCCATATTAAATGTATTTTTTGAGCATGCTTATCTTACATGTTTGAGTATTCCAGTGATTGAATTATTTCGTTGAATGTATGATCAGAATGCCTGAGTCAGTGCAAAACAATTCAGAGATTCATATAGAAGATAACTCAGATCATGGCCAAGGATCAGGTGAACAAGTCTCACATCATGTGCCACCAAATTTTGACCAAATGCCATCAATTCTCCCTGAGTTAGCTCACAACATTGCAGACCCGAACTACTGCCCAGCCTTAGTAGCTAAACTGACAAAGCGGATTCCCTAAGTACCTACTAAAACCTCTCCCAAAGATGACAAATTAGCAGATAGGGTAGCACAACGCAACCCTAAAGTGGATGACGGAAACTGTGATCCAGTAGTATCGGAGGAATGAGTAAGGGGAATGGAGAAATCTTTACAATGTTGGAGGTGGCAGAAGAAAAGAAAGTAAATATTGGGACATATTATCTAACTAGTGAAGCTGATATTTGGTGGAACACTGTTAAGGATAGGCTCATAGGGCTTGAATTCACCTGGAGTAAATTCCTGGATGAGTTGAGGGTAAAATTTTATCTAGTTGTGATCCAAAGGTAAAAGGAGAAAGAGTTTATAAAGTTAAAGATGAGTGGCAATATGACTGTGATGCAATATGCCAGTAACAGAATTATACAGATTTGTTCCTGAATTTGTGTCAACTTAAAGGTTAACGATGTGGAGGTTTGAGGAGCATTTGGCATTCTACATTCAAAATTAGTTAGCTGGGCAACCAATCTTAACTTACAAAGAGCTATATGAGGGAGCTGCTAAAGTGTAGTAAGTGAAGACAGAATTGAGAGCCTTAAACCCAATCAACCAAAACAGAAAAGGGTTTGAGCAAGGAACTCTGAGCAAGAATGTAAACTAGAAGAAACCCCGCTGCTCCCAAAAGCCATCCTACAGGCTCAGCAGAGCCCTGTGGGAAATACGAAAGAATAAATCACGTCTCCCCTGAATGCCGAGCAGGAACCAACAAATGCCTTTGGTGTGGAAGCCCGAAGCACCTTATTGCTGCCTGCCCATGAAGACGGAAGGCGGTGGATAAGGGTGCAACAAAAACCTTGGCCCCAGTACACCCAAGAGCCTCACCACCAAGGCCCGCAGTAGTAGGAATGAAGTATTTAATGAGCAAGAAGGAAGCCGTCACCTCTGGTATGGTAGTCACTGGAATTCTCTTTTTAAATTCAAAGCATTTTGTGTATTATTTGATTCAGGTACTCTTTATTCATTTATATCCATCCGATCTGTCATACAATTGAACCTAGAGGATCGGAGGATAGAAACAAATTATAGGTTCAAGATATCCACTGACTCTATGATTGAGTACCCCATCTTCTATGAACTTGTTCCCATTGCCATTGGTGGATCCACCTTCCCTATGGATTTGATTTATTTGATTTGTCTGATTTTGATATCATTTTAGGAATGAATTAGTTGCACACTTATAAAGCTAAGACTGACTGTGCAGTGCTTAAGGTTATTTTAAAGGATGAAAAAGGGGGAGAAGTATGTTTTTATGGGCAGAGAGAAGAAAAATCTTGTTCTTTGATTTTTGCAATGAAAGCAAGTAAGTTGTTATATCAAGGTCGTATTGGATATTAGTGTTATGTTATTGACACCCAAACAAGAGAAGACAAGGTAGAAAATATTCCTGTAGTTTGTGAATTTGAAGAAGTTTTTCCTGAAGAGTAACCAGGACTCCCCTGCAAAGGAAAATTAATTTTGGAATTGAATTAATCCCTAGTGCCCAATCTATCTCCAAAGCCCCATATCGTATGGCCCCAACTGAGCTTAAGGAACTGAAGATTCAATTAGATGAGCTGTTACAAAAGGGTTTTATTAGGCCAAGTGTTTCACCATGGGGTGCCCTAGTGTTGTTCATAAAGAAAAAGGATGGAACCTTAAGGATATGTACTAACTACAGGGAGTTGAACAAGATCACCATCAACAACAAATACCCTTTGTCGTGAATAAATGATTTGTTTGATCAACTGTAGGGAGCAAGAGCCTTCTCTAAGATTGATTTGAGATTAGGGTACCATCAACTTATGATTAAACCTGAGCACATCCCCAAGACAACATTTAGGACCACGTATGGTCATTATGAGTTTACAGTAATGTCGTTTGGCCTCACCAATGCCGTCACAGCTTTCATAGATCTTATGGAAAGGTCTTTTAGTAGTGTTCATAAATGACATCCTTATCTATTCTAAGGACAGGGAGGAACATGCTGATCATTTAAGCATAGTGTTACAAACCCTAAGGGAGCATCAACTCTATGGCAAATTAAAAAAGTGTGAATTTTGGTTGGAAGAAGTGGTATTCTTAGGACATGTGGTTACAAAAGAAGGAATCAAAGTTAACCCCCAGAAGGCAAAGGCAATCACGGAATGGTCAAGGCCTGTTAAAGTCACTAAGATTAGAAGCTTTCTGGATTTAAGGGGCTATTATTGAAGGTTTGTTAAGGACTTTTCAAAAATAGCTTCACCACTGACCAATCTATTGAAGAAAGTGAATAGATTTGAGTGGACAGAGAAATGTGAAAGAGCCTTTCAGGAGTTAAAATAGTGATTAACTACTGCCCTAATCCTAATGCTACCGGTGGAAGGTAAGAAGTATACGATCTATAGTGATGCTTCAAAGAACGGATTAGGGTGTGTTCTTCTGCAGGAAGACAAAGTAGTAGCTTATGCCTATCGGCAGCTCAAGCTTTATGAGAAAAATTATCCTACCCATGACCTGGAGTTAGCAGCTATGATCTTTGCATTGAAAATTTGGAGACATTACTTATAATGGATACCATACGAGATTTATACTGACCATCAAAGTCTGAAGTATATCTTCACCTAGAAGGAGCTCAATTTGAGCCAACGGTGTTAGCTTGAGTTACTTAAAGACTATGACTTACAGATTCAATATCATCCAGGAAAAGCAAATGTTGTAGTGGATGCCTGGAGTAGGAAAGCGCAACATAACTCAAACACTATGGTGATTACTTAGTTGAGTCTCTTGAGAGAGCTTGAGAACCTGGGAATTCAACTAGTGTCCCGTAGGCAAGCACATGTTCAATTATCAACACTTGCTTTACAGCGTTCCATAGTGGAGGAAATTCGGATGAACCAGGAAAGTGATCCGAAACTCCCAAGAATAAAGCAAAATTTAGAGAAAGAGAAGTCTCCTGGGTTTGTAGTGCATGAAGATGGGACTTTGCCGTTTCAAAATCATCTATGTGTAGAGGAATTGAGGACACATATCCTAGAGGAGCCTCATAATATTCACTACTCGGTGCATCCAGGAGGCACCAAGATGTACAGAGACTTAAGACAATACTTCTGGTGGAAATATGAAGAAGAAGGCTACAGAATGTATAGACAAGTGTCTAACCTATCAAAAGGTTAAAGCAGAGCATCAGCGTCCATTGGGTGAACTACAACCCCTAGAAATTTCCGCTTGGAAATGGGATTCAATGTTAATGGACTTTATTATGGATTTACCCCTTTCTACCTCGAAGAAGAATGCTGTCTGGGTCATAGTTGATCGACTTACCAAGTCGGCTTATTTTCTACCAATTAAAGATACTTAGGGAGTTAAAAAACTGGGGCAACTACATGTCAAGGAGACAGTACGACTACACGGGATCCCCTTAGACATAGTATCAGATAGGGATCAAAATTCTAAGCCTATTTTTGGCAAGTACTTCAAAATGCCTTTAGGAACAAATTGAACTTTAGCAGCTCTTATCACCCTAAGACAAATGGGTAAACTGAAAGACTAAATCAAATTCTAGAAGACAAGTTAAGAGCTTGCGTATTAAAGTGCCAAGGGAAGTGGGAAGATGATTTACCTTTGGTGGAGTTTTCTTATAACAATAGCTGCCAATCCACTATCAAAATGACCCCATTTGAGGCTTTATATGGGAGAAAATGTAGAACCCCACTGTGCTGGAGTGACTTGGATAAGGCATTGATGAGAGGTCCCAAAGTGATCCAGGAAACAATTGAAATAATAAGAAGGATTCAGAAGCATATTAGGGTTGCCTAGAGTTGGCAAAAGAGTTATGTGGACGAGAGAATGAGGCCTCTGGAGTTTCAAGTAGGCGATAAAGTTTTTCTGAAAGTTTTGCCAACTAAGAGTATCAAGAGGTTCAGAGTACGAGGCAAATTGAGTCTAAGATATATTGCACCTTATGAAATCATTGAAACGTTAAATCCCACAGCATATTGACTGGATCTGTCGGTGGAACTAAAACACGTATATAACATGTTTCACATCTCTCAGCTTAGGAAGTATATTCTAGATCCAGACCACGCCCTTGTATCTGAACCTATTGAAATTACTGAGGATCAAGTATATGAAGAGCATCCAGTCCAAATACTAGATCGCAGGATTAACAGCTGCGTAACAAGCAGATACCATTAGTCAAGATGCTTTGGGCAAATCACACCTCCCAAGAAGCCACTTGGGGGACCGAAAAAGAATTGGAAACCAAGTACCCACATTTATTTAAGGTAATCTTACATGGCATGGTAAAGTTCAGAA
This sequence comes from Carnegiea gigantea, assembly GCA_029747015.1. NCBI lineage: Eukaryota > Viridiplantae > Streptophyta > Magnoliopsida > Caryophyllales > Cactaceae > Carnegiea > Carnegiea gigantea. The sequence goes on from JAKOGI010001923.1 coordinate 42,341, forward strand.
GTTTCAAGGATGAAACTCTTTAAGGGCGGAAGGCTGTAATAGCCCAACCCTAGATTATGTTTATTTATTTAATTACGTGACGTTAATGATTTTCTCATATTTATTTATCGTATTTCCTTATCCCGGTAAAAAAAATAAACATAATTTCATTTGGACCCTCACTTGGCAATTCAGGTTTTAGTTATTTAATTAATTATTAACGAAAATTTTAGGAGAATTGATAGTACGCCCTAACAATTGTAATCTACGTGATTCATTTTGTTTTCTATAACACCAAAAAAAATTAATTTTAAGTTACGCAAAAAAGTTATCGTTACAAGGCATTTTTTTTCTAAACCCAACTTATTTTTTCCCAATTTGAAGCCCAACATGTTTGCATTTTTAACCTAACTAATTTTCGTGATTTAAGCTTAACCATGGTTAGTAAAAAGCTACTTTTGGGAGATATAAATTCAATCAAGCTTGTTGATAAGTCAAAAAAAAACAACAAAATGCAAACCTCATCTCTCTCCTCTCTCTCTCTGTGACCCACGGCCCCGCCCCTCCCCAACTACTGCTGCTGATTTCTGGGTGTTTTCTGACCAGCTTGGCTACCTCCAACCCCTCCGACACCTTAGTACCACTAGACATCATCCATAATTAATCCTCAAAACCACCAAGCATCACCTCCATGCTCTACTTTCTTCAAGTTCAAAGTGAGTAACCAGCATATTAAAGCGGGTTGGATTAAATGGAAGAACTCTTCAGGAGTTCTTTGTGATAAGAGAATGCCTGTAGGACTAAAAGGCAAAGTTTACCGTATGGTAGTTAGACCTACTGTTTTGTATGGTGTAGAGTGTTGGCCTCTAAAAAAGACACAGGTCCAAAAGTTAATGGTAGCAGAGATAAGGATGACTAGATGGATTTGTGGTTATACGAGAATGGATAGAATTAGTAATGGAGTAATTAGAGACTTGGTTAAAGTTGCACCTATCGAAGATAAGATGAGAGAAACAAAACTCAGATCGTTCACCCATGTGAAAAGAAGGAGCGTGGATGTTCCAGTGAGGCGATGCGAGAGCATTAACATCCCCGAAGGGAAAAGAGGGAGGGGGAGACCTAAGAAGAATTTGGACGAGGTGATTAGAGAGGACTTGAAAGTTATCGAGCTAACGGAGTACGTGGCTCAGGATAGGAGACTTTGGCGGGATAGGATTAAGATCTTAGATCTCAGAGAGGTGGCTTCGTAGCTATCTTTCGTTTGCGTTATGATAGGTTGGTTGTTGTTTTTCGAATATTGTGTTCGTATGCAGGTGGTACTTTTATCTGGGAAGAAATATTGTTTGACTACATCTATTGGCTAAGGTATGATTCCTTCCTCTACTTCATTGTACTAATGTCTACATAGCTACTGTCCCTGGTTTAGTACTCCTTTATTCAACTCCGTGATGCTTACCCTTAGTTTTGTTCCTTAAAATGTATTCCCAAAATCGTTCTTTTATACAATTGTTTCCACAAAGTCCTTCTCCTAGGAAATGTTTTCACAAATTCTCGTTTTGTGAGTCTCTTGAAATCAGCCTCTCAACGGACAGTTATATTGGTTGAGGTAAAGTTGCCTACATCTGGATCTCTCCAGACCCTGCAAAAGCGGGATCCACACTGGGAGGTGGTGTTGTTGTGTTGTTGTTATGTTGATTTTAGTTTTCATCATGTTCTTTGGATGGAAACAAGAGTTATTTTGATGTTGTTAATTGTTGATTGAGTTTGGATCATGCTAGGATTTAGGGCTATTCATGATCATGCAAGCTTGAGGTTGGAAGTATGTTTTTTTTCGATTGTTTGTATTTCATTTAGTGGTTCTAATCTCTAATAATATTTATGAGAGTGTTTTTGGTAATCTTGGATGAGATCAAGAGGAAGTAAGTTGGTTACAAGTTAGGATTTTGGCAATTAATGCATGGTTTGAATTATTTTAGCATTAAGCATGTTCTTTGATTATATTTTGATGCGAAATGAATCTTGGATATGTTCTTTGACTTGAAAGAAAAATGATGGGGTGTGATTCTTAAAAAAGGGTGGATTATGAAATTCTCTAATTGATTGTAAAGGATCATTTTGCTCACTGATGCAACTATATAAGATTAAGGATTCATTTGGAGTGAGGTTAAGAAAGAGAAGATTGAAAAATTTCATGGATACGATTATGAAATCAAATTGAGTATTATAGCTTAGTATGGTGATGTAAAGGACCAAAGCATTGTTTCATGATTTTAAGGGGTGATTTTGGATGGGGATTTAGGTGAAAAGAAAGAAAAGAGTTAGGACAGTGGGGCTGGAAAATGGTAGAAAACAGGGCAGGATTTGCTAATTAACGGGTAATGATCAGCCCCACCAAAAGCTATAATTTCTGGTGGGTAGATAGATCAATGCGTTAGCTTTCAAATGCCTTTTGAATCGCCTTATTTCGAGGTCTGTGGAAAATGTTGTGGCCGTTTTGCTAGAACTGTGCAGGCTAGACTAAAACTGGCACCCTTGAGTTTTAACCCTATGTTGGGAACCCTATCGTGGGAAACATGCTGTGTCTTCCCAATAAAATTTTTTCCAAACTTCTTAAGCTTTTTATATTGGGGAATTACGTCTCAAATGGATGTCAGGAGACTAGGTTCCGAGTCATTTACTTTAGCCCTTATTACACTAAACTTTTTCTTTTGCTAAAGTATTAACTCTGAAAATAAATACGTTTGCTAACTATATGTCCCTATAACGATATTTTGTACAGAATTAGGGCCTAATCTATCATTTCCTCCCCTTTTGTGCATAATAATACCCAATGACATTTCATTAAAAGTCTCAGGTACGTTCATTGTCTGTATCTTTAGAAATCAACATATGTTTATCAAAATTATAATGTTTTGGTAAGTGTATCAATGGATTAGTTTAATTAGTGGTTTCTCACATAATTACTGACCCCATCAGTTATCAGTTACAGGGTATTGCCCTTCAGTTACCCGCGCAGCTTCAGGCCACGTCCCCCGATCAGCTTGGCAGGTGTACACCTATTTTCAGATCGTAACTGCTACCAAGGGTTCACTATCAGTTAATAATTGGCAACACAGTTTTATATTCATCTCATTTCCTATTTTAAATTAAAGTGAATTGCAATGCAGGCCTAATCAATTTTTTGAAGAACAATTAACAATACGGAAATGCATATCCTGAGCTTCAGCTCACAGTTCGAAATATTTTCATGTTTTGTTTTAGAAAAATGCTCAATGAATCGTCCTCAGGCTGAAATGCCGACGGGAGAAGACAAGTGGTGAGAAAGTCTAAAAGGAATAGTGGTGTTTTAGTGCTGAAATGTTTTGAGCACTGTATTGTGAAATATTTTGATGTTAAAACTATATACTCTACACGAGTTACTATATTTTGGTATAAACCTTAGAATAGTTGAATGGTTCGACATTAAAACTGATTATATATGGTTTGATAGGTTGTGATTGTGTGAATGCCTTATGATGGTAAACATTATTTAGCGTTACTATACTTATTGTTTACAGCAAAGTCTCGTCCTTTTTGGACGGTGATAACGTCCCTGATCAATTAGGATAACATTTCTAATTGGTGAATCTAATGAAGAGAATGCAAACATTGAATTATGTACATTTGGTGTGTCGTATATCATACAACCTATTGTACAAAAGCAATTGTACAATCGAATTTCAGCTCACTAAAAATAATTAATAGCTCACTACAATATTTTAGTGAGCTGAGATAAAGTTTTAGTAAGCTAATACATACTTTTAGTAAGCAGACAAACCGAAACCAATGCATCTTATGTACCGCAAGTATCACTTAGTAAAAATATTATATAACTTATTAAAATGTGCTATTGTACTAAAAAAAATATTATTGTGCATCTGAAAGTCACTAAACTATATTCTAGTTATCTATATTTTTTTAGTGAGCTATCAAATATATTTAGTGAGCTATGACATATATTTAGTGAGTTGGACTATATTTAATGAGTTCACTACATTTTTATTATATTGTACTCACAAAATATAGTACAAACACCTTTATGCCATGATAAAAAATTATTGAGCTGTAACATAAGCCAAGAACTTAACAATATTATTTGTTGGCCATCTGTACTATTCCTTTTAGTGAGCTATGCTATTTACTTAGTGAGCTATGATAGATATTTAGTGAGCTATAAAATATATTTTGTGACCAATATGATTTAATATCGAATACTAACTATTCATAATAAAAATGAATGTGAACAAACAATATAGTACACAATTTTAGTTAGCACATATACTTTTTTGTGCATATTCTAAGGTGTAATATATTTGCCTTTTAGTGAACTATGACTTATATTTAGCAAGTTATGACATATTTTTTGCGAGTTGGATTATATTTGTATTATACTGACTAAATATGTATAATATGAATGGAATTATGTCGTAATAAAAATAATATAAATATTTCTTACTAACATTGTATTGGTCATTAAATATATTATCTAGCTCACTAGCATATGCATTATTGCTCATTAATGTTGCATCCATGCATATAAAAGTTTGTAGTGAATTTTTTTCTTTTTTTTAAATTATTATAATAAATGTGTATGCTTCTATTGAGTAAAACTATGGATAATAAATATATAAATTTTCAATTAATATTTTTTTAAGAATTAGGGGTTTTATATAAAAATATTGAACGTAGATCCACAATGTAAATATAAGTGTATGCCTTAATATTTCAATGGAAGAATTTAAAAAATGTGTGTGCATTTTTTTCCGGGGGGGAGAGGGGATGCATGTCCGGTGTGCCATTCACAAATAAGTGAAATAAATAATAAGTGTTTGCTCATTGATCTTCTCCACATTTGCTTATACAATAGGAAAAGAGAAAGAAGAAAGAAGACAAAATAGGTCATAAAATTAAGGGACAATAAACTACAAAATAGAAAATAAGATGAAAAGGAGGAAAGATTTTTTTCAACAAATATAAATTCTTTTAATGTGTAAAAAAATAGAGAATGAAAAGTACAAACATATTATATCAAACTTCCGACTAAATAATGTGTAAGAAAAAGGTGGACAAAATGAATCCAAAAAAAAAAATCATGCAAACAAAAATGAAGGTAAAATATGACCATAATTGTAGGCCCGGATGGACAAATGAGGTCAGATGAGATGTCTACCCGATTGCACACAATAATTTGCATTCTCAGCCTAATTTTTCCCTATGTTGGTGTGAATTAATCAGTCACCTAATATCAAGTCATATAATCTCAATTCTTATTAGGTAGCGCCTATCCTTCATTTCTTAGTAAGGTAAATTGTTTAGTGGAGAAGAATATTTCGAAGACTAAGTTTCTTAGCCTTATTGTGACACATGGGTTGATGGCTTCAGGTTTTTCCCTTAACATTAACCATCGGACAATGTGTTGCCAACCCTTGACTTACATATCATGGCATGGTACTTAGTGGCGTAAACATAGGGCAAAGGGGCTATGCATTTAGTTGCCACATACACACATGATAGGTTTATAAACACAAATCTTTAAGATATGTCCCTAGGTCAGCCTTTAGCATAGCAGAACATTAGGTGCATGACATTTGAAAATTTAGCATATAAAAATTTTATTGGCACTACAAAAAATAGTAACTTTGAGTAACAACACGCATGTGTTGGTATTAGCACTTTTCTGTTGCTGAAAGTCAATACCAATAGATAATTTTTTTATCTTGAAACTATTCGCAAAAAAATCTGATGGCAAAAGTTGTACTAACAGATATATCATACGTTGCAATTAATCATTAATACCAACAAATATGTTTCTATAGGTATTATTGTAATTTTACCAAGGGATCGATATTTGTTGCTAATATTCTGTATCACCAACAAAAAGTGTCGTTAGAAACTCTCCTCTCCTGTATGTTATAAACATCTCAAACAAAATATATCTACTGGTAATGGTTTGCCCAATTTACTGGTCAATGTTATCCAAGAAAACAATTTTCTAGTAATGTGATTCCCGCCTTTCATGATCAACATATCTGTTCGTGACAATGAGCACACACACATACACATATATGTGTGTGTGCGTGAGTGTGTGTGTATGTTATAAATTCTTTTTGGAAGAAATATGTTGATATTATGAAAAGTAAACCTATAGATGAAATAATTTGAACATATGTTATACCTATTATAATAAAATAAGCAAAATTGGTTGAGTAATAAATAGAACCCGAAAGTCATTAGATGTTCATAAGTGGAAAGGTACATTAAACCTAAAGAAGTTCGCTTAATGTTCAAAGCACCTATGCAAATACTTGTATATAGTACTTTGTCAAATATTTGATAATAGTCATGAATGGTGAAGTGAACCAACAAATAGGGACTCAATCCATATTTCACACATAATGTTCTTCACCATCTTGATTTCTTCAATGGTTTCCTCTAGACCCAACAACTGGTTCATTCAGGTCAGGTATGGGTCGGGTCTTAGTTCGGTTCGGATCACTTTCTCGACAACTATGTTCAGACCGGGTTCAGGTTTGGATCATTTTCGGATCAACCATGTTCAGGTCGGGTCCGGTCCGATCCGGTTCGGGTGAAGTTTAGGTTTGGGTCACTTGTGGGTACCATGTTCAGGTCAGTACGAGTGCGGTTCATGTCGAATTCGGCTCGGACCTGTTTCGGGTTGTCTACAGTAGTTCGGTTCGGATCGGGTATTGGGTCAAGTGTAATTTGGCCGTGGTGGGATTTAGTTCAATGTTTGGGTTAATATGGAGTCAGGTGTAAATCAAATCGACTATAAATCAAGTTGGGTTAATTTCGAATCATTGTATGTTTTCAATGTAGCTGTTAGGCGATAATTTGTCGCATTTTACATGTCTTTTTTCGCCTAATCTTAGCTCATATAATAACATAATCCTTAGAGTTTTTCTTTATTTATTAAGTATTCTTTGAGATTTTTACTTGTTTTATTTACTCTTGCAGGTAATAAGTTGAACCAAGCAAATCCCGCGAAAAGGGGCGAAAAAGGATCGAAACAGGCGAAAAGACGGAAAAACGGGAGCCAGCCGGCATAGCCAGCCAGCAATGTGGCATGCCCACCCCGTGCCACGTGGCACGGCTGTGCCACCTGGCACGGTGGGGTCGTGCCACATAGGCATGGTCGTGCCTCTTCTCGTTCTACCGCGCACTGCTCGTTACGTTCCCATTTCGCGTTCTATTTAAGGCCTTCTTCGGGGTTCGCTTGGGGGGTTCTTCTTCTACTTCCTGAGGGTAGTTTAGGTCAGGTTCTAGCAATTAAAACCTCAAGAGGAGGATTAGTTTAGGATTAAAGATTGTAATCTTGGATTCAACCTTTAGATTTCAAGTTTCTTCTATCAATTCAAGACTAAGTTTTCTTCCCCTTTCTCTATTTATTTCATTGTTGTTCTCTTTTATGTTTTGTTGGTTTAATTCTTGTATTTGTTTTGTTTAGTTTATATATTTAGTCTTCATTGTTAATTCATGTTATTTAGTTGTTTAGATTTGTTTTATTTCATTCTCTTTGGTTTGTTCTTCAAGTTCATTTTCTTGTTTGTTAGTTTAGATTTTCATGTGTTTGTGATGTTTAGTTGGTAGATTGTGTTGGTTTGGATTGTGATTAGCCTCTTGATGGCAAATTAATCTTGTATTTGGCCTAACCATACCCAATCTATGCTTAGAACTTAGAGTTTTCCTTCACGCCTGCCAAGTATTCGATGAAATGCTTAAGAGTCCTTTCATCCATATTTTGGGCAATTGACTTATGCTGAGAGCTGAGGTCAATTAGCCAGTATAGGGGAGGGAATAGCCGAGTTCGGGATATGAAAATAGTATCCGAATCGAGCTAGGTCTGGGGTTGCTAGTTTTGTGCTCTAATTAGGCTAACCCCATGACAATAGGTGGTTAGACCAATTAGACTAGCTCAATGACCCTTAAGAGAGGGCTTGGGTGGTCTTTGATGGTGCAACTGATCATCTCTAGTTCGCGATGTAGTTTGGGTAGGTTAGGATTCGTCTCAATTAGTTGGTTCATTCATTGGTCAAATCACAACTCCGAGTCGCTTTTTCTATGTTTGTTAGCGTAGTTTAGGTTACCCTTTGTTATCCTTTGATTTCGCCTAGCTCGAGACGCTTTAGTTAGCCTTGGTAGTTGGAAACACAATTCCCTGTGGACGACACCCCAAATACTCAACGATACACCTTGCACTTGGGGTTTATAAATATTAAAACTTTCTTTGTAACAAGTTTTTGGCGCCGTTGCCGGGGAATTGAAGTTTGCAATATCGAAGCCCACTTGAGTATTCGAGACTAGGCTTTTATTTTTTAAAAAAAAAAATTCTTAAAAAAAAAATTTGAATGGCAATTTTTCATTTTTCCCAATGTGAGCAAGAATTATTTCACCGTTATTGGGATCGTTTACATACTTATCTTGCTCAATGTGCTTCTTATGGATGTTTATATCAGAAATGGGAAATATTGCATGTTGTTGATGAGGGTATGAATTGCAAGACCCGTGCTCTTTTTGAGCATTGGGATTTTTATGCTAGAAATGTCGAAGAAGCATGGGATTTTCTCAATTGGTTGGCTCAGGATACTTATGAATTTGGTATTAGTTGTGCTAATTCTTACAACCCAGTCCCTTGCATCCCTGATTATGCCCCTCCTTTGTGTGAAACTTGCCATTGTTCTGATCATGACAACACTTCTTGTCCTTATTATATTTCTGATGATAGCCTTGCTAGAATTAGCAGTATGATAGAGACAATGAAAACGCAACAAGCTGAGTTTGAAAATAAAATGCGGGAGTTTGACCCATCACATAAGACCGACCTTAGGTTTAGTTCTCCTAAACATGATGTTTGTTTGTGTGATGATGGTGCGTCTTTTACTCCCCTAGAATCTGAACAAGAGACAGTACTTGACCCTTCCCTAACTGCTCTATCCCTTATTGCTCTACCCTCACCCAGTACTCTTAGGGACAACACTACCTTTAATATGACCTTGCCTGATCCACATCTCCCTTTAGCTCAGTCGACGGAGTACGAGGTAAGTGAGACCTTTACTGTTAACGTGAGTGTTGATGAGTATGATGTTTGTTATGATTCAGACAATGATCTTATTGAGATGCATGATTCTTATGCGGCTCTTGTAGGGAGGTCTTATGGGGATGTTATGGTTACTATGCCAGCTAGTCCTGATCTTGTTGAGAATGTATCCCCTTACCACCTTGATACACTCCATGTTTCCCCTTCAGGTTCACCACCCTCCCCTTTCCCTGAGTGCCATAATTTATCACTCGTTGCATGTCATGATATGCTTAAGGGGAATGAGATAGACTGTATGGACTCCCTAGGTACCTTCAGAGGGTATGACCCCTCCCTTGATCCTTATAACTTGTACCTAGGGAGCATGCCTGCGAAAATCATGTTAACCACTGCATTTGATTTCTTCATTGATTTTTCAAAGGCATTCGATAAATTTAGGAGAGCACTTACTATTATTTCTGCATTCCTGTTTAAGTGCTCTTATTTACACCCATCTGAGTTGCATGCTCAGATGTTTGATAAGTTCCTACGAGCTTTGACGGCATCTGAATGGGTATCTTGGGTCATGAGATGAGGAAGAGTGGCTGATGCTCCTTCGACCTCCTACAGCACCATCTTGAGGAGGTGATAGTTTAGGTGCACCCAGCACCTAATCTGATATGATCGTTCCACTTTTCTCTCTTTTTCCTTTTTCTTTTCTTCCTTTTTCTTTCTGTACATAGTTGTGGATATCTAGGAGCGTGTTTTTCTTTGTTGGTGATCAACTTTGAGGTGAACCTTAGGATGTTGTTGAGCCGACTGATGGCCATGATCACCTTTTTGTGCGTTTTTTTCATAGTTGTATTGTATATGCTCGCTTTTGGTGTGTTAGCTTGTGTATATTTATGTTTTTCTTCTTTTTGTATTTTTGTATGTTTTTGTGGTAGTGGTGACTCCTCAACTCCCAATGAGGATATTGTGAGATTTAGGTGTGGGGGAGGAGTAGTCTCTATGCCACCTTATTTGAGGGAGTTTTGTACCGTTTCGATTGGCTTTGATCCTTTGTACCTTAGCTATTAGCTTGTATATAAACATGATGTGTATGATAAATCTTTGTCCTAAATGAGTCATCCTAACTCCAATTCTAATCCCAATAGTCCATTATACATGTGCAATCCAGTCCCTATTCTTACCATCATCATTATCTTAGGGTCTTAATCTTTCATGATCGGCTCTTCCACTTGTCGTGCCTCTTCCCGTTCTGCCGCGCACTGTTCGGTACGTTCTCGCCTCGCGTTCTATTTAAGACCTTCTTTGGGGTTCGCTTGGGGGGGTCTTCTTCTACTTCCTGAGGGTAGTTTAGGTTAGGTTCTAGCAAATAAAATCTCAAGAGGAGGATTAGTTTAAGATTAAAGATTGTAATCTTGGATTCAACCTTTAGATTTCAGGTTTCTTCTATCAATTCAAGACTAAGTTTTCCTCGCCTTTCTCTATTTATTTCATTGTTGTTCTCTTTTATGTTTTGTTGGTTTAATTCTTGTATTTGTTTTGTTTTGTTTATATATTTAGTCTTTGTTGTTAATTCATGTTATTTAGTTGTTTAGATTTGTTTTATTTCATTCTCTTCGTTTTGTTCTTCAAGTTCATGTTCTTGTTTGTTAGTTTAGGTTTTCATGTGTTTGTGATGTTTAGTTGGTAGATTGTGTTGGCTTGGATTGTGATTAGCCTTTTGATGGTAACTTAATCTTGTATTTGGCCTAACCATACCCAATCTATGCCTAGAACTTAGAGTTTTCCTTCACGCCCGCCAAGTGTTCGATGAAATGCTTAAGAGTGCTTTCATCCATATTTTTAGGCGATTGACTTATGCTGAGAGCTGAGGTCAATTAGCTAGTGTGGGAGAGGGAATAGCCGAGTTCGGGACATGAAAATAGTATCCGAATCGAGCCAGGTCCGGGGTTGCTACTTTTGTGGTCTAATTGGGCTAGCCCCATGAAAATAGGTTGTTACACCAATTAAACTAGCTTAATGACCCTTGAGAGAGGGCTTGGGTAGTCTTTGATGGTGCAACCGATCATCTCTAGTTTGCGATGTAGTTTGCGTAGGTTAGGACTCGTCTCGATTAGTTGGTTTATTCATTAGTCAAATCACAACTCCAAGTCGCTTTTTCTATGTTTGTTAGCGTAGTTTAGGTTACCCTTTGTTTTCCTTTGATTTCGCCTAGCTCAAGACGCTTTAGTTGGCCTTGGTAGTTAGAAACACAATTTCCTGTGGACGACACCCCAAGTACTCAACGATACACCTTGCACTTGGGGTTTATAAATATTAAAACTTTCTTCGCAACAGCAGCCATCTTTAGTTCTTTACTCTTAAATTGCATTTAAAAGATAAAAACCATTTAATTAGACAAACCCATATATTCTATATTTCTCTTTTAACTCATGCGTTAATGATTAATTGATTACACATTACACTATATACATATATATATATATATATATATATATGTGTGTGTGTTGGGGGGGTGTATATATATATAATTAATGCAAAATTATATGGGCTTTGTTCTAAATTTACTAAGAAAGTTAGTAAATTACAAATACAACTATACAACTCATCCTTAACCCTATATCAAATGCGTCATGCAATTATCAAAATGATTATGTGTCGTTAAGCCAAGTTTTAATTATCTCAATTGAGTTCATGCGATGACAAAATAAGTGGACTAACTTAGCGCAAAACATTTTTCAATGGTCTCATTTGTGAGCCCCAAATTCAAAATATACCTTGCAAAGTGAAAAAAAAAAAAGAAAATAATGAAATTTTTATTTAGACTCCGATATTGGTTTATAACTTCACGTTTGTCATATTTGGAGTTGGTAAATAAAAACAAGTTGGTTCAAGTCGACATTTTTGGTAATCAAATCTTAGCTCGTTAAGTGATCATACATCAAAATTCAAATATTTATCTTTGTGAGATTAACAACTTAATCTGCATTTGCTCAATGAGTCAAATTTAAAAAGCAACTGCAATATATGAGTATGTGTCAATTAACATTACATTTATATGATTGTGAATGCTCATTATCGAGACTCAATCCTTAGAATTTAATTGCACAAAATTCCAATCAATCACATTATTATAAGATCGCATGCCACGATACATCCTTGAATATGATTTTGTACAATTAAATATCTTATGAAGATGATTTAGAATTATAAATCAGCAATGCGGAATTTTTGATAGTAGTCACAGAATGATATCATAAATTTATAATCATAGCATGCATTGCATTAAGTCATTAGGTGAATCAAATAATAAAATAGGATCGCTAGATCCTAATAAGTTTAATAATTGTTAATTATACTTATCTTTTCTTAATACTATTGTGACAAAATATTTTTTTCTCTTATATTTTTACTACAATATCTATCAAATTGAAAGCTTAAAACTATCAACTATTTTATTTTTTCCTCTTAAGTTTTTAATTGATTTTCATTTGTAAAATTCCCTCTTAAGTTGTTTTTTCCCCACCTAAACTCAACTAATTGAGTTTGAAAAATTCAAAATTCCCCTCTAAAAGAGAAAAGACTAAAATCCCAAAAAAAAGTTACTACCTATTCAGGTAAAATTGAGTCGGGTAAGAATCGAATCGGTTTTAAATCGGGTACGGTTCAATTCGGGTTCGGATTATCCATTTTCGGTTCACTTTGGGTTGTGTCACTACGGATCAAGTTTAAATTGGATTGGGTCATTTTGGGTGTGGGTCATTTCGGGTCATGCTACAATTAAAGTTTATTTGGTTATGGATCGGTTTACTTCTGGTGTTCGTGTCCAAATCAATTCATCCCATTTCGGGTGTCGGTTTGAGTATAGATTTAGGTCGTTTGGTTCGGATTTTGGGTCTCAGGTCAGTTTTACCAGATCGAGTTTCCTCTTCATATTCAATCATTGTTTGTGTTTGCATTCACAGGTGCCAACATTATTAGCACCATCATCCTGCTTAACAGAAATGAGAAGATTGACCAATATCTCTTGCAAAATTGATTGAAATCCAAAACTTCAGTAAGAAATCAAAATAAATCAGGCACAAAACAACCAGACATTGCGAACAATGCTAACCCCCAAGGCCCCAAATGATTTATTGAAGAAGGCAAACTTGGATCATTAACCATAATTGGATAGTAGCCTTCTGGAGCTCAAACATTATCAAGAAATACAGTAAGTTCATCAAGGGTTACTTCTAGCCCCCCCCCCAAAAAAAAGTTTCATAAACTTTCTAATTTTTTATTTGGCCACAACCAATTGCATTATACGTTGGATATTCAGCTAAAACACCATGTAATAGTCGACCAAAAATGCTACTGTAAAAGGCAATTACACTCCTCCTACTCAAAGAAAGCCCAAATGATTAAAGAAAAAAATCAACAATTATGAGGTAAAAAGCAATAATTTGGACATATTGTTAACATCATAAATCAAACATTGGAAATACAAAATTAAGGAAAGAATCAAAGGATAGAGACAGGTTGAGAAAGAAGCGTAGCAGTCATAAAATTGGAATACATACTACCTCATTCTTCCTCCTCTTGGGTTACTAATTAAAGGCCAGAGAGAGATAGAAACGAATTCTAAAAGAGATAGGGAGGCCAATTTCATACAATGAGATCGAGAGAAAAGAGTTGCTTGATGAGAGATGAAGAGCATTTAGGGCATGTGTATCTCGTTGTTATTAATTGACCATTTTGCACTCTTAACTATTGTTAGGCGACAATTTGTCGCATTTTACATGCCCCTTTCACCTAATTTTAACTCGTATTATAATCTAATCTTCAGGATTTTCACTTGTTTTATTTACTTTTGTAGGTAATAACCTCAATCGAGTAAAAATCCAATGAAAAGGAGCGAAGACGGCTAAGAAGAGCAAAAGAAGGCAAGAAGTGATGATAGGAGGCCGCACCACCGTGCCACCATGGCATGGTGGGGCCGTGCTGCCTGGCACGGTTGTGTCGCCTCCCCGCCACTCACTCGCTTGATTTTCTATTTAAGCCTCTTTCGAGTGTTTTTGCTCGGGACCTCCCCGGGCTCTCCTTTAGCGATTTTTTAGGAGTTTTTAGGCTATGATTAGCCAATAAAAATCCCACTAGGGAATTAGATTAGGATTTGTCCCTGGTTGTTTGGATTCAAAGTTGTAGATTCTCAAGTTCATTCAATCAATATAAGTTTTCTCTTCTCCTTCTTTATTTTGTATGTTTGTGTTCATGTTTTGGTTTATATGCTTTTGTAATGTTTATAGATTATAATTGTGAATTTGGATTGTAATTAGCCTTGTGATAGCCAATTGATTGTTGTTAGAACTTTGCCCCTCTTGTTTATGCTAGAATTTAAGGTTTTCTCTCATACCCACCATGTGTTTGATGAATTGCTTGAAAGAGCTTTCATTTGTATTTTGGGGTAATTGACTTATACTGAAAGGTGATGTTGATTATCTAGTACAGGTAGAATGAATGGCTGAGATTGGGACATGAAAATAGTCTCATCGCTAGTTAGGTCAAGGGTTGTCAACCTATGTAATAGTCCAACCCTAAATTCGTTATTCATTTACATCATCTCTTTTTGTTATTCCCATTTGGACATTTCCAACTAGGCCCTCACCTTGCAATTCATGGGTTCTGTTTTAAATCGATTTAGGCCTTGATAATTTACGAATTTAACGATTTAATTCTTTTTCATGACACTAAAATCATTTAATCTCAAACTTTTGAAAAAAAAAAAAATCAAACGCACTCGGTTTCAGTTCTTTCTCTAAACCCGAGCCCGTTTAGGGCCGTTTGCGACGTAGCAAGACTTGATCGGTATTTGTTTAGCTAAACCCTCTTAATTAAGCCTTAATTAAGCTTGATATTTTTGACTTTTCTCCTTTTAATTTCAGCCAAGTAAAATGTTAATATAAATTGTAAAATTTTCATTTTTGCTTCATTTTAAACCAAGCTTTCAAGACATTTTCTCTCTCCTCCCTCTCCTCCTTCTCTCTACACGGCCACCAGCAGCAGAACAGCACTATTCCAGCCCTCTTTCAACCACCAAAAACTCACCAAACATTCCCACTCACCACCCCCAAACATCCCTTTCACTTTCATAGGCTTCAAGCATCACTTCTAGCAACTTTCTCAAGCACAAAGTAAGTGTTCTTTTCACCCCTATGTTGATTTGTGTTTTGATTCTTGATCTTGTTGATTTTTGGTTCTTATTATGGTTGTTTTAGTGATGGATCATGCTGTTTTTGAGGTATTAAGAATCTTCTTGTTGATGGATTAAGGTAGAGATGAAGTTAGGGTTAGGGTTTCATCTTGTTCATGCAAGTTACTTGTTCAAGTGAGGTTTATTGCTTGTTTTATCCTTGTTTTGGCTTATGTTTTAATATATTGAAGTTTGTTATGGTGTTTATGGTGTTTGGGAAAAGATGGAAGTGAGTTCAAGTTAACCCAAAGCTAGGGTTTTGTTCAAAATGCATGATTTGGACCAACTAATGCTAAATTTGTGGTGTGTGAGTATATGTGACTAAAAAGGGAGCTTGATTTGATATGAATATGAAGAGAAATTATGTATGGTGTTTTTGTATGAGGTTGGGATGTACCAAAGTGTATTTACACACTCTTGAAAAAGGAGTTTGAGTTGAGGATTGGTGAAAAAACATGAAGGAAAACACTAAAACAGTGCTGCTGAAATTTCAGAAAAACAGGGCAGGCTTTGAAATGAAACTGGTAATGATCGGCCAATCCAAAAATTCTGATTTTTGGTGGGGAGATAGGACAGTGTGTTAGCTTCAAAATGACTCTTGAATCGCATCAATCCGAGGTCTGTGGAGAAAGTTATGGTCATTTTACCGAACCTGTGCAGGATGGGTTTAAAACTGACATGTTGGTGTTCTAACCCCTTTTTGGGAAACCTAGCATGGGAATCATGTTTTGAGTCCTTGGTGAAAGTTTTAGAGGCTTTCCTAAGCTATTTATATTGGGGTCTTACGTCCTGTTTTGAGGTCGGGACAATAAGTTGTGGTTTATTCTTTCCGTGCCCTCCTTTTAAAACCTTATGTTCTAAACTAGCTACCATGCCTTAAATCACATTTCTTGGTTTACATCAACGTCTGTTTGGTTACTCATGAACTGTTGTGTAAAAGCTCTTCATAAGCCAGTTTTATTTAAAATTATCAGTTATGAAAACATGATCGTTTCTAACCTCATGTTCCTGTAATGGACTTTTGAGCAGAATCAAGGCCTAAGCTTCCATTTTCTTCACTTTTGTATATCTCTTTCCTCTGTGCATTAACATTTAAAATTTCCAGGTACGTTTATTGCCTGTATCTTTAGTACTCAGCATGCATTTATCAAAATCATAATGTTTTGATAAGCACATCAATGAATCATTTTAATCAGTGTTTCATCACATAATTGGTGACCCCGTCAGTTATCAGTTACAGGGCATTGCCCTCAGTTACCCGCGCGGCTTCAGGCCAAGTCCCTCGGTCGGCTTGGCAGGTGTACACCTATTCACAGATTGTAACAGTTACTAGAGGGGTGCACTAGCAGATAATAATCAGCAATACAGTTTTATATACCTCTCATTCCTTGTTTTCACTTAAAATGAATTGCAAGTGGGCCCTAAATTACTTTTCAATGAACCTTGAACAGTACAGGGATGCATGTACTGAGCTTTGGCTCACAGTTCGAAATATTTTTTTATGTTTTGTTTTAGGAAAATGTTCAGTGAATCGCCCCGAGGCGGGCAGGGAGGCCGGAGATGCCAAATGAGACAAACCATTCATGTGGTTAACGGTGTGGGAGAGCTAAGATGCTATCTTAGCATATGGTAATGTATTTTGGAGGCTGAAGTGTATTTAAGTTAAATTATGTATTTTGATGTTGCGACTGTATTTCTGAACCAAGTTATGTAAGGTAGTGTTATCTTTGGGATGTTAGAACCTTTTTGTATATAACTAAATGGTTTGGGTGTTATGATGGTGTATACCCTATTATGGGGTAACCTTTGGATTAAGATAAGTCTTCATGCTTCTATACTCATGTTTAATGCAAGCCTTGTCCTTGGGGTGTTACAGATTTGGTATCAGAGCCAGGTTGAGATTTTCTAGAGGAATGTGGAGTTAGAAACTATAGGGTGAGAATGGTAGTAGTGAGGGGGCTATCCATAGTATATTGCTAGAATGATATTAAGAGTGTAATAACGATATTAGACTGCCAGTTGCTTTCATTTGTATGTTTCTTGTTTATGGATATGCATGCCTCTCATATATGTGTTTTCTGTGTTAGATGGACCCTTATGGTGTTAATATGCTGCCGGGGGGATCTATGATAGCTCACATTGCGTTGCTACACATGAGTATGGAAGCCCATGCACAGGACCCTTATTCTGAGTTCCACAGTACTAACGTTCGTGCACAGAGACTGCTTGGGTCCTTACCCCCGGTTGGCCCGTGGGTAGAGTTTAGGCAACGTTACCAGAATTTTATGATGACAGGGAACCCAGGCGTGGACGGGCTTAGGTTTCAGGCCCAGGGGGCGTGGATGACGCTCACTACGGAACTGTTATTGAGAGAGGAATTTGAATTGAGGGGACTGACTATGGAAACTCTTCAGCATGTTTTCCCCCTATATCAGGTCCATCCTCCACCTGTAGCCCCGGTACCAGCACAGGGGCCACCCTCCCCGCCAGTCCCAGCACCAGCACAGGGGCCACCCATTTCGCCCGCACCAGCCACCCCATTGATGCCTGATAGTCCTGGGGAGGCTTACATGGTAATAGACATCCCCAGCACCCCAGAAGTTGTGGTGATTAGCTCTGGGGATGAGGACCACCAGGGTGATGAGGACGATCCAGAGGAGGACGATCCAGAGGAGGATGATCCCGAGGAGGATCAAGACGGTGATGAGATGGGGATAGAGCAGCAAGGGGAGCAAGAGGCAGATGAGTTGATGATGGACTTAGGGGAGGCGCATGAGCCACAAGTTCAACAGGAGGTCGATAGTGCCGAATCAGAGGCATCTACAAGTAGCTTTGATTCAGGTGAAGAACCTGATGATGAGTCTGACCCAGATTACGATCCATCTAGAGATCGTTAGGTGGTTCTATGGGCTAGTCTAGCGGTTTTATTTTGAGCCCGGTGTGTAGATATAGTTTTGGCTGGATTGGATAACTACATTTTGTGGGGCATCTGATATTGTATATAGTTAATTCAATCCTCGCCAGTGGTGATGATAGGGTCCGTACCTCTTTTTGGATATGTGACGGACTTAGTGCCTAGGGGCTATTTAGTCTTTAGTGATAGGGAACTTAGTTAGGTGTAATATGCTTTTGTTGCTCATGTAGCTCATGTATATAAATCAACGATGCATGTAAGTAAGCAGTTTTGAAATGAAATGATGATGTTTTAAGTTAGGATATAAACTTCAAGCCACCTCTTATGTAATTATTGAGCATGCTTATCTTATACGTCTGGAGGTTCCAATGTTTGAATTGATTTATTTAATGTATGATCAGAATGTCCCAGTCAGTACACAACAACATGGAGGTTCAAGTAGAGGACAATATGGAACAAGGCCAGGGATCGGGTGATCAAGCCTCTTGTCAGGAACCACAACATGGTGACACGCCACCATTGCCCTCTGTATTAGCTAGCAACTTAGGAAACCCAAGTTATTGGCCAACCTTAGTTGCCGAATTGATGAAGCGAATTCCCCAGGTACCTGTTGAAGCCCCTCCTAAAGAGGATAAATTGGCAGATAGGGTAGCACGTCGCAATCCTAAAGTTTATAATGGATCTTATGATCCAGTAGTGCTAGAAGAATGGATAAGGGGAATGGAGAAAGTTTTCACAGTCGTTGGAGTACCAGAGGAAAAGAAAATGAACATTGGGACGTATTATTTATCAGGTGAAGCGGACATTTGGTGGAGTACTGTGAAGGATAAGCTCCTAAGGCCTGAATTCACCTGGAGTAAATTTTTAGTAGAGTTGAGGGCGAAATTTTACCCAGCTGTGGTGCAAAGGCAAAAGGAAAAGGAATTCATGGAGTTGAAAATGAGCGGCAGCATGTCAGTGATGCAATATGCTAGTAAGTTCACAGAACTAGCTAGGTTTGTCCCTGAATTTGTATCCTCTGAAAGGTTAAAGATGAGAAGGTTCGAGGAAGGTTTGGCCTTCTACATCCGGAATCACTTAACGGGGCAACCAATTTCGACTTATTAAGAACTATATGAGCGAGCAGCTGAAGTGGAACGAGTGAAGACGGAGTTGAGAGCTCTGAATCCAATCAACCATAAGAGAAAGGGGTTTGAACGGGGGACTCTGAGTGAAAGTGTGAACCAGAACCAGAAGAAGCCTACTCCTCTTCCCTCTAAGAGCCGTCCTATGGGCTCGACCGTACCTGTACCCTGTGCAAAGTGTGGAAGAATAAATCACACCACTCCTGAATGCCGAGTTGGCACTAACAAATGCATGTGGTGTGGAAGTCCTGATCACCTCATCACTGCATGCCCTCGCCGACTGAAAGCGGTAGACAAGGGCGCAGCAAAACCTTTGGCTCCGCCCCGTCAGGGACCCCCACCTGCAAGGCCTGCAGTTGCAGGAAGGGCGTTTGTGATGAACAAAAAGGAAGCTGCTACCTCTGGTACGGTAGTCACTGGAACTCTCTTTTTAAATTCAAAACCATTTTGTGTATTATTTGATTCGGGCGCCACTCATTCTTTTATATCTGCCCAATCTGCTATGCAATTGAGTCTGGAGAACAAGAGGATGGAAACCAATTATAGAATTAAGCTACCCAATAATTCTGTGATTGAGTGCCCCCTCTCTTATGAACTTGTCCCCATCATCATTGATGAAGCTACTTTCCCTATAGACTTGATTCAATTTGACTTATCTGATTTTGATATCATTTTGGGGATGAATTGGTTGCACACTTATGGAGCCAAAATTGACTGTGAAGATCTTAAGGTTATTCTGAAGGATGAGAAAGGGAGAAAAGTGTGTTTTTATGGACAGAGAGAGGCAAAATCTTGTTTTTTGATTTCCGCTGTTAAAGCAAGTAAGCTGTTATGTCAGGGATGTATTGGATATTGGTGTTATGCTATTGACTCCCAAACAAAAGAAGAGATAGCGGAGAATATACCTGTAGTTTGTGAATTTGAAGATGTTTTTCCTGAGGAGTTACCAGGACTACCCCCACAACGGGAAATTGATTTTGGAATCGAATTAATTCCTGGGGCCCAATCTATTTCAAAAGCCCCATATCGTATGGCCCCAACTGAGCTTAAGGAATTAAAGATTCAACTAGATGAACTGTTACAAAAGGGCTTTATTAGGCCAAGTGTGTCACCATGGGGTGCTCCAGTGTTGTTTGTCAAGAAAAAGGATGGAACCTTAAGACTCTGTATTGATTACAGGGAGTTGAACAAGATTACCATCAAAAACAAATATCATTTACCACGAATAGATGATTTATTTGATCAACTACAAGGAGCAGGAGTATTTTCTAAGATTGATTTGAGATCAGGGTACCATCAACTCAGGATTAAGCCTGAGGACATTCCTAAGACAGCGTTTAGAACCAAGTATGGTTACTATGAGTTCACGGTGATGCCTTTTGGTCTCACTAATGCTCCTGTAGCCTTCATGGACCTTATGAACAGGGTTTTCAGACCTTATTTAGACAAGTTTGTAGTGGTGTTCATAGATGATATCCTTATCTATTCTAAGGATAAAGAGGAACATGCTGATCAACTGCGGATAGTATTGCAAACTTTGAGGGAACATCAACTCTATGGCAAATTAAAGAAATGTGAATTTTGGTTAGAGGAGGTGGTGTTTTTGGGGCATGTGATTACCAAAGAAGGAATTAAAGTTGACCCCCAAAAGGTGAAAGGAATCACAGAATGGCCAAGGCCTACCAATGTCACTGAAATTAGAAGCTTTCTGGGTTTAGCAGGCTATTATCGAAGATTTGTCAAAGACTTTTCGAAAATAGCTTCACCACTGACCAACCTACTGAAGAAGGTGAATAAGTTTGAGTGGACTGAAAAGTGTGAGAAAGCTTTCCAAGAGCTGCGATAGCGACTAACTACCACCCCAATCCTAACATTACCAATGGAAGGAAAGGGGTATACTGTTTATAGTGACGCTTCGAAGAACGGTTTGGGGTGCGTACTGATGCAGGAGAACAAAGTAATAGCTTATGCCTCTAGACAACTCAAGCCATATGAGAAAAACTATCCTACCCATGACCTGGAATTAGCAGCCGTGGTCTTCGCATTGAAAATTTGGAGACATTACTTATATGGGGTATCGTGCAAGATCTATACTGATCATCAAAGTTTAAAGTATATTTTCACCCAGAAGGAGCTCAATTTGAGGCAACGGCGTTGGCTTGAGTTGCTCAAAGACTATGATTTGCAGATTCAATATCACCCTGGTAAAGCAAATGTGGTGGCGGATGCCTTAAGTAGGAAGGCGCAACATAGCTCGAACACTGTGGTGATTACTCAATTGAATCTCTTAAGAGAACTTGAGGACTTTGGGATTCAATTGGTATCCCACAGGCAAACGAAGGCTCGATTATCAGCACTCACTGTACAACCTTCCTTAGGGGAAGAAATTCGACTGAACTAGGAAAGTGATCCCGAACTTCAAAGAATCAAACAAAATTTAGAGAAAGGGAAGTCTCCGGGATTTGTAATAAGCGAGGATGGGACTCTGAGGTTCCAGAATCGCCTATGTGTGCCCAAAAATGGGGAATTAAGAAAGCGGATCCTGGAAGAGGCTCATAACACTCGTTATTCAGTGCATCCAGGAGGCACCAAGATGTACAGAGGTCTGAGACAACATTTTTGATGGAATAATATGAAGAAGAATGTTGCAGAATATGTGGATAAGTGTCTCATTTGTCAGAAAGTTAAAGCAGAGCATCAACGTCCTGTCGGTGAACTACGACCCTTAGAAATTCCCACTTGGAAGTGGGATTCGATCTCGATGGACTTTGTTATGGGTTTACCGCTTTCTGCCTCGAAAAAGAATGCTATCTGGGTCATAGTTGATCGACTCACAAAGTCAGCTCATTTCCTGCCCATCAAGGATACTTGGGGAGTTGAAAAACTAGCCCAACTGTATGTCAAGGAGATAGTCCGTCTACATGGAATCCCTTTAGACATAGTTTCAGATCGGGATCAAAGATTCCAAGCACGTTTCTGGCAAGCGCTTCAAAAAGCCTTTGGGACCAAACTAAGTTTCAGTAGTTCCTACCACCCAGAAACAGATGGACAAACTGAAAGGGTGAATCAAATTTTGGAAGACATGCTAAGAGCTTGTGTATTGGAGTTTCAAGGAAAGTGGGAAGACGACTTACCTTTGGTGAAATTTTCTTATAACAACAGTGTTGGGCAATAATTTGTCGCATTTTACATGCCCTTTTCACCTAATCTTAGCTCGTATAATAACATAATCTTTAGAGTTTTTTCTTGTTTTATTAAGTATTCTTTGAGATTTTTACTTGTTTTGTTTATTCTTGCAGGCAATAAGTTGAACCAAGCAAATGTCGCGAAAAAGGGCAGAAAAGGATCAAAACAGGCGAAAAGGCGGAAAAACGGGAGCCAGCCGGGGCAGCCGGCCAGCAAGGTGGCACGGCCACCCCGTGCCACGTGGCACGGCCGTGCCACCTAGGCACGGGTTCGTTCTGCCGCGGTCGTTATTCCCGTCTCGCTTCTATTTAAGGCCTTCGGGGGCTTCGCTACTTTTCTAGGTTAGTTTAGGTTAGATTTATCCAATAAAAACCCCAATAGGAGGATTAGATTAGGATTGTAGTTGGTATTTTGGGATTCAAGCTTATGGATTTCAAGTTCTACAATCAATTCAAGCATAAGTTTCCCTCTTCTTTCTCTTTTTATTTCATCGTTGTTCTTATTTATATTTTGTTGTTTTAATTCTTGTAATTGTTTTGTTTGGTTTATATGTTTAGTTTTTGTGTTAATTCATGTTATTTAGCTGTTTAGATTCGTTTTATTTCATTCCCTTTGTTTCGTTCTTCATGTTCATGTTCTTATTTGTTAGTTTAGGTTTTCATTCGTTTTTGATGTTTAGTTGGTAGATTGTGTTGGCTTGGATTGTGATTAGCCTCTGGATGGCTAATTAATCTTGTAATTGGCCTAACCATACCCAATCTATGCCTAGAACCTAGAGTTTTCCTTCACGCCCGCCAAGTGTTCGATGAAATGCCTGAGAGGGTTTTCATCCATATTTTTGGGCGATTGACTTATGCTGAGAGGTGAGGTCAATTTGCTAGTGTGGGAGAGGGAATGGCCGAGTTCGGGACACGAAAGTAGTATCCGAATCGAGCTAGGTCCGGGGTTGCTAGTTTTGTGGTCTAATTCGACTAACCCCACGAAAGTAGGTGGTTACGCGAGTTAGACTAGCTCATGACCCTTGAGAGAGGGCTTGGGTGGTCTTTGATGATGCAACCGACCATCTCTAGTTCGTAGTGTGGTTTGGGTAGGTTAGGACTCATCTTGGTTAGTTAGTTTATCCATTGGTAAAATCACAACTCCAAGTCGTTTGTTTCTGTGTTTATAACGTAGTTTAGTTCCCCCTTTTCACCCTTCGATCCTGCCTAGCTTGAGACGCTTTAGTTAGCTCTGGTAGTTGAAAACACAATTCCCTGCGGACGACACCCCAAGTACTCAACGATACACCTTGCACTTGGGGTTTATAAATATTAAAACTTTTTCTGCAACAAGTTTTTGGCGCCGTTGCCGGGGAATTGGCGCTTTCCAATATTAGAGTTTACTTAGGCATTCGAGACTAGGCTTTTATTTCGAAAAAAAAAATTTTCAAAAAAAAAAAATTCCAATGGCAATTTTCTATTTTCCCCAATGTGAGCAAGAATTATTTTACCGTTATTGGGATCGTTTACATGCTTATCTTGCTCAGTGTGCTTCTTGTGGATGTTCATGTGGGAAATGGGAATTATTGCATGTTGTCGATGAGGGTGTGAATTGTGAGACCCGTGCTCTTTTTGAGCATTGGGATTTTTATGCTAGAAATGTTGAAGAAGCATGGGATTTTCTTAATTGGCTGGCTCAGGATACTTATGAATTTGATATTAGCTGTGCTAATTCTTACAACCCAGTCCCTTGCATCCCTGATTATGCCCCTCCTTTGTGTGAAACTTGCCATTGTTCTGATCATGACAACACTTGTCCTTATTATATTTCTGATGATAGCCTTGCTAGAATTAGTAGTATGATAGAGACAATGAAAAAGCAACAAGCTGAGTTTGAAAATAAAATGCGGGAGTTTGACCTATCACATAAGGCCGACCTTAGGTTTAGTTCTCGTAAACGTGATGTTTGTTTGTGTGATGATGGTGCATCTTTTACTCCCCTAGAATCCGGATTAGAGGCAGTACTTGACCCTTCCCTAACTGCTCCATCCCTTGTTGCTCCACCCTCATCCAGTGCCCTTAGGGACAACACTACGTTTAACATGACCTTGCCTAATCCACCTCTCTCTTTAACTCAGTCGACGGAGTTCGAGGTAGGTGAGACCTTTACTATTAACGCGAGTGTTGATGAGGATGATGTTTGTTATGATTCAGACAATGATCTTATTGAGGTGCATGATTCTGATGCGGCTCCTGTAGGGAGGTCTTATGGGGATGTTGTGGTTACTATGCCAGCTAGTCATGACCTTGTTGAGAATGTATCTCCTGGCCACCTTGATACACCCCATGTTCCCCCTTCAGGTTCACCACCCTCCTCTTCCCCTGAGCACCATAATTTATCACTCGTTGCATGTCATGATATGCTTGAGGGGAATGAGATAGACTATATGGACTCCCTAGGTACCTTCAAAGGGTATGACCCCTTCCTTGATCCTTATAGCTTGCACCTAGGGAGCATGCCTGCGAAAATCATGTTAACCACTGCATTTGATTTCTTTACTGATTTTTCAAAGGCATTCAATAAATTTAGGAGAGCACTTACTATTATTTCTGCATTCCTGTTTAAGTGCTTTTACTTACACTCATCTGAGTTGCAGGCTCAGGTGTTTGATAAACTTCTGCGAGCGTTGACGGCATCTGAGTTCGTGATGCGCGTCCTGAACGCCGCCGAGGAGTGGCTGATGCTCCTCGCGTTTCCCCAACCTCGTCCTAGCGAGGTGTAGTTCGGGTACATTCAGTACCTGACCTGGTATACTCGTTCTCACTCTTCTCCCCCCTTCTTTTTATTTTTCTTTTCTTTCTTTTTGTTTTTGTTTAATTGTGAATATTAGGATTGTGTTTTTGTTGGTGATCATCTGGTGGTGAAATTTGGATGTTGTTGAGCTGTTGTTGGCTATGATCACCATTTTTGTGTTTTTGTGGATTTTTTTATTGTGTTATACTTGGTGGTATCATTGGATTTGTCCATATTTGTTTTTGGTGGTGTTAGTTTGTATATATGTGTGATTGTGTTGCTATTTTGGGTGAGATTGTGTTTTTGGAAAAGTGTGTTAGCTTGTGTATTTTTTTTGTCGTCTTTTGTTTTTCTTGTATTTGATTTTGTTTTCTTTATTTTTATGTGTTGGTGATGACTCACGGCTCCCAATGAGGACATTGTGAGATTTAGGTGTGGGGGTGGGGTCATCTCCCATTTTTGTACAACTCCCATTTTTGTACAAATTTTTCTTTTCTTTTTGCATTTAGGGGAGTTTTGTACTATTTTGATCAGCTTTGATCCCTGATACCTTGACTGTTAGCTCGTATATAAGTATAATGTGTATGATAGATATTCATCCCCAATCTGTCGTTTTAGACCTCAGTTCTAACCCCGACAGTCCAGCATAATTTTACAATCCAGTCCTGAATTCATGTATTATCATCATCCTGAATTCTTAGTCTTCCACGATCAACTCTCTCATTGTCTACTGCACAGTTCCCTTTATATGTGCTGGCACCCCCCTTTCTTTTTCCAAAACAAAAGCAAAAACAAACAAATTCAAGCGCTACTGGGTGTATCCCTTTGAGGCGTGACATGACATGATTTTGTATTGAAAAAAAATAATAATAATAATGGAAAGAAAAGAAAGTGGGGAAGAAAAGAGTTGGAAATGACAAGTACCCCTTTGAGGCATGCGCTACTGGGTGTTACCCTTTGAGGCAATACTGCTACTGGGGAAGCCTGCTTTCTATGCTAGCCAATCAAAAAGGTAGCTTGTGTCAATTGCGTGGGATCGAATTTGGTTTTGGTAGGCTTAGTTTCAGGGTGATGATACACTTGCACACTAGGCACCAGGATAGATTTAATATTCTCATGCGTCGTGGGGTGAAAAGCTGATGTCTGGATGCCATTCTTTGGGATGATGTGTCCTGAAATGCATATAATGCCTGTGTACAGACTGATATTTGAGCTACTAGGTGGTTTTGGTTGATTCGATTGTATACAGTTTATCCCTATGTATATATTGTGTTTTGCTACTTTTATTTTTCGATTTTTTGTTTCTCTTTTCTTTGTTTTTTCCTTTTTGAGATTTTGTGGGTATATCTTCTGCAAACCCTCACGAGACCTTACTCGTCCACTTGGGGTAACCAAGGGGTTTAAAGGGCTTATTGCATATGCTAAATGCAATCGCGATTCCTGCGAAAGTGAGTTAGGTTTCTAGATTAGTTTTCTTTTGTTTTGCTCGAGGACGAGCAAAAGATAGGTGTATTTGTTAGGCGATAATTTGTCGCATTTTACATGCCCTTTTCACCTAATCTTAGCTCGTATAATAACATAATCTTTAGAGTTTTTTCTTGTTTTATTAAATATTCTTTGAGATTTTTACTTGTTTTGTTTATTCTTGCAGGCAATAAGTTGAACCAAGCAAATGTCGCGAAAAAGGGCAGAAAAGGATCAAAACAGGCGAAAAGGCGGAAAAACGGGAGCCAGCCGGGGCAGCCGGCTAGCAAGGTGGCACGGCCACCCCGTGCCACGTGGCACGGCCGTGCCACATGGCACGGTGCAGCCGTGCCACCTAGGCACGGTCGTGCCTCCCCTGGTTTCCTTCGGTTATTCGCGGCCCGCCTTGTCTTCTATTTAATCCTCTTTTCTCGACGTTGTTCGGGGGCTCTCTCTTCTACTTTTCTAGGTTAGTTTAGGTTAGATTTATCCAATAAAAACCCCAATAGGAGGATTAGATTAGGATTGTAGTTGGTATTTTGGGATTCAAGCTTATGGATTTCAAGTTCTACAATCAATTCAAGCATAAGTTTCCCTCTTCTTTCTCTTTTTATTTCATCGTTGTTCTTATTTATATTTTGTTGTTTTAATTCTTGTAATTGCTTTGTTTGGTTTATATGTTTAGTTTTTGTCGTTAATTCATGTTATTTAGCTGTTTAGATTCGTTTTATTTCATTGCCTTTGTTTCGTTCTTCATGTTCATGTTCTTATTTGTTAGTTTAGGTTTTCATTCGTTTTTGATGTTTAGTTGGTAGATTGTGTTGGCTTGGATTGTGATTAGCCTCTGGATGGCTAATTAATCTTGTAATTGGCCTAACCATACCCAATCTATGCCTAGAACCTAGAGTTTTCCTTCACGCCCGCCAAGTGTTCGATGAAATGCCTGAGAGGGTTTTCATCCATATTTTTGGGCGATTGACTTATGCTGAGAGGTGAGGTCAATTGGCTAGTGTGGGAGAGGGAATGGCCGAGTTCGGGACACGAAAGTAGTATCCGAATCGAGCTAGGTCTGGGGTTGCTAGTTTTGTGGTCTAATTCGACTAACCCCACGAAAGTAGGTGGTTACGCGAGTTAGACTAGCTCATGACCCTTGAGAGAGGGCTTGGGTGGTCTTTGATGATGCAACCGACCATCTCTAGTTCGTAGTGTGGTTTGGGTAGGTTAGGACTCATCTTGGTTAGTTAGTTTATCCATTGGTAAAATCACAACTCCAAGTCGTTTGTTTCTGTGTTTATAACGTAGTTTAGTTCCCCCTTTTCACCCTTCGATCCTGCCTAGTTTGAGACGCTTTAGTTAACTCTGGTAGTTGAAAACACAATTCCCTGCGGACGACACCCCAAGTACTCAACGATACACCTTGCACTTGGGGTTTATAAATATTAAAACTTTTTCTGCAACAAACAGCTATCAATCCACCATCAAAATGGCCCCATTTGAGGCTTTATACGGGAGAAAATGTAGAACCCCGTTGTGCTGGAGTGATTTAGACGAGGCATTGATTATAGGTCCTGACATGATTCAAGAGACCACTGAAACAATAAGAAAAATTCGGGAACATATCAGGATCGCCCAAAGTCGACAAAAAAGTTATGCAGACAAAAGAAGAAGGCCTCTGCAGTTTCAAGTCGGCGATAAAGTTTTTCTGAAAGTCTCACCAACCAAAGGTATCAAAAGGTTCGGAGTGCGGGGTAAATTGAGTCCAAGGTACATTGGACCTTACGAAATCATCGAAAAGCTGAATCCTGTAGCTTATCGGCTAGATCTACCTACAGAACTTGGGCACATACATAATGTGTTCCATGTCTCTCAGCTTAAGAAATACATTCCAGATCCAGACCATACCATTGTAGCTGAACCTATCGAGATTACGGAAGATCTAGTATATGAGGAGCGCCCTGTCCAAATACTAGATCGCAGGATCAAGCAGCTGCGCAACAAGCAGATATCATTGGTCAAAGTACTCTGGTCAAACCACACCTCCCAAGAAGCCACCTGGGAGACCGAAGAGGCTATGAGAACTGCATATCCATATTTATTCGAGGTAATCCTGCATAATAGGGTGAAATTCGTTAGTTTCGAGGACGAAACTTTTTAAGGGGGGAAGACTGTAATAGTCCAACCCCAAATTCGTTATTCATTTACATCATCTCTTTTTGTTATTCCCATTTGGACATTTCCAACTAGGCCCTCACCTTGCAATTCATGGGTTCTGTTTTAAATCGATTTAGGCCTTGATAATTTACGAATTTAACGATTTAATTCTTTTTCGTGACACTAAAATAATTTAATCTCAAACTTTTGGGAAAAAAAAAAAAATCAAACGCACTCGGTTTCAGTTCTTTCTCTAAACCCGAGCCCGTTTAGGGCCGTTTGCGACGTAGCAAGACTTGATCGGTATTTGTTTAGCTAAACCCTCTTAATTAAGCCTTAATTAAGCTTGATATTTTTGACTTTTCTCCTTTTAATTTCAGCCAAGTAAAATGTTAATATAAATTGTAAAATTTTCATTTTTGCTTCATTTTAAACCAAGCTTTCAAGACATTTTCTCTCTCCTCCCTCTCCTCCTTCTCTCTACACGGCCACCAGCAGCAGAACAGCACTATTCCAGCCCTCTTTCAACCACCAAAAACTCACCAAACATTCCCACTCACCACCCCCAAACATCCCTTTCACTTTCATAGGCTTCAAGCACCACTTCTAGCAACTTTCTCAAGCACAACGTAAGTGTTCTTTTCACCCCTATGTTGATTTGTGTTTTGATTCTTGATCTTGTTGATTTTTGGTTCTTATTATGGTTGTTTTAGTGATGGATCATGCTGTTTTTGAGGTATTAAGAATCTTCTTGTTGATGGATTAAGGTAGAGATGAAGTTAGGGTTAGGGTTTCATCTTGTTCATGCAAGTTACTTGTTCAAGTGAGGTTTATTGCTTGTTTTATCCTTGTTTTGGCTTATGTTTTAATATATTGAAGTTTGTTATGGTGTTTATGGTGTTTGGGAAAAGATGGAAGTGAGTTCAAGTTAACCCAAAGCTAGGGTTTTGTTCAAAATGCATGATTTGGACCAACTAATGCTAAATTTGTGGTGTGTGAGTATATGTGACTAAAAAGGGAGCTTGATTTGATATGAATATGAAGAGAAATTATGTATGGTGTTTTTGTATGAGGTTGGGATGTACCAAAGTGTATTTACACACTCTTGAAAAAGGAGTTTGAGTTGAGGATTGGTGAAAAAACATGAAGGAAAACACTAAAACAGTGCTGCTGAAATTTCAGAAAAACAGGGCAGGCTTTGAAATGAAACTGGTAATGATCGGCCAATCCAAAAATTCTGATTTTTGGTGGGGAGATAGGACAGTGTGTTAGCTTCAAAATGACTCTTGAATCGCATCAATCCGAGGTCTGTGGAGAAAGTTATGGTCATTTTACCGAACCTGTGCAGGATGGGTTTAAAACTGACATGTTGGTGTTCTAACCCCTTTTTGTGAAACCTAGCATGGGAATCATGTTTTGAGTCCCTGGTGAAAGTTTTAGAGGCTTTCCTAAGATATTTATATTGTGGTCTTACGTCCTGTTTTGAGGCCGGGACAATAAGTTGTGGTTTATTCTTTCCGTGCCCTCCTTTTAAAACCTTATGTTCTAAACTAGCTACCATGCCTTAAATCACATTTCTTGGTTTACATCAACGTCTGTTTGGTTACTCATGAACTGTTGTGTAAAAGCTCTTCATAAGCCAGTTTTATTTAAAATTATCAGTTATGAAAACATGATCGTTTCTAACCTCATTTTCCTGTAATGGACTTTTGAGCAGAATCAAGGCCTAAGCTTCCATTTTCTTCACTTTTGTATATCTCTTTCCTCTGTGCATTAACATTTAAAATTTTCAGGTACGTTTATTGCCTGTATCTTTAGTACTCAGCATGCATTTATCAAAATCATAATGTTTTGATAAGCACATCAATGAATCATTTTAATCAGTGTTTCATCACATAATTGGTGACCCCGTCAGTTATCAGTTACAGGGCATTGCCCTCAGTTACCCGCGCGGCTTCAGGCCAGGTCCCTCGGTCGGCTTGGCAGGTGTACACCTATTCACAGATCGTAACAGTTACTAAAGGGGTGCACTAGCAGATAATAATCAGCAATACAGTTTTATATACCTCTCATTCCCTGTTTTCACTTAAAATGAATTGCAAGTGGGCCCTAAATTACTTTTCAATGAACCTTTAACAGTACAGGGATGCATGTACTGAGCTTTGGCTCACAGTTCGAAATATTTTTTTATGTTTTGTTTTAGGAAAATGTTCAGTGAATCGCCCCGAGGCGGGCAAGGAGGCCGGAGATGCCAAATGAGACAAACCATTCATGTGGTTAACGGTGTGGGAGAGATAAGATGCTATCTTAGCATATGGTGATGTATTTTGGAGGCTGAAATGTATTTAAGTTAAATTATGTATTTTGATGTTGCGACTGTATTTCTGAACCAAGTTATGTAAGGTAGTGTTATCTTTGGGATGTTATAACCTTTTTGTATATAATTAAATGGTTTGGGTGTTATGATGGTGTATACCCTATTATGGGGTAACCTTTGGATTAAGATAAGTCTTCATGTTTAATGCAAGCCTTGTCCTTCATGGACGGCGGTAACGCCCCGTTCATTGAGTCATTGTATCTCATTGGTAATCTTAAGCAGATGAAAACAGGCAATGGATCATGTATACTTGGGGTGTTACAACCTAGTAGTTTAATCGAACTAATCCCATGAAAATAGGTGGTTAGAACAACTTGACTAACCTATTAACCCTTGAGAGAGGGCATACATAGCCTCAATAACGCAATCGATCAACCTTGAATGCTACCATAGCTTGGGAATGTGAGGGTTTAACTTGATTGGCTGGCTTATCTCAGGTTTAATCATAATCACAATCCTTTGGTTATTTTAGTAGTTTAGATCTATTTTCTATTCCTTCAGTTTTGCTTAACTTGAGAAGCTTTAGGTAGCTCTGGTACTTGGAAACCCAACTCTTTCTGAACGACACTCTGAGTATTCAATGATGCAGCTTGCACTTGGAGTTTATAAATATTAAAACTTTTTCCCTAACAACTATCAACCACAAGTTAAAGGACACAACTTGCTTTCCACATTCTCTAAATTATGCATAAATCATGTCACACCTCATATTCCACATAACCCATTTTTGCTAATAATTTCATACGAGTACAAAGTCTCATATACAAAACTAACATGAGAAACCGACGGTTCATTCCACTCTAGACATAGGAAAACATATTTCCAACCCTTATAATTAGGACAAACCAATGCCTTCCCCAACCTCCACCCCCCACCCAAAAAAATTCAAATATGTAGTAACATACTGGATATCAAATGGCAAGAAAACACAAAATACAGTAAGATAAGTATAAAAGAAGGTGCAAATAAGGAACATCCTAGATAGAAGGAAAAAGATGACAAACTCAACTATGTTCGTCTTGTGCCTTAGTTTACTATGAAAAACTAGCACAAACTTAGTATTGAAAGAGAGGAATGACTCGTCACCCTTGCAATCTATTTTATCAGATAGAGCTACCTAACTACATTAGCCTGAATTTCCCTATTAAATGGCAACCCACATTACCGATTGAGTGATATGAGAGGCATTTGGGGGAACTGTAGGCACAAAAAATAAGCTGTTCGGATATCAAGTCTAATCACCTAGGATAAGCTTCTCCATCGTACAATTATAGGACATGACTTTGTGAAATAGACCCCATTCTCCTAAACCCGAAAGAAAAAGAACAAAGCAGAAATATTCTACGACTTTCTCATTTGATATTGAGTTTGTCAAATAGCCGTTTGAGGGAACTGTAGGCACAAATAATAAGCTTATTTATTATGCTAAGTACTTTATAGAAAATAAAAATGACAGGGACGCTTATGCCAGGTGATTGGACTTGATATCTTAATAACTTATTATTTGTGCCTACAGTTCTATTATGCTTTGTTCTATTGTCATTTATAGAAAATAAAACAAAACATCACAAACCCCACAATCCAACTCAAAAACCATTAGAAATTTATAAGCAATAAACTGAATTAGAATTAAGGACTGAAATTTGTAGAATTAAATGATGTAATAAGACAGCAACAG
Source organism: Carnegiea gigantea (assembly GCA_029747015.1). Classification (NCBI taxonomy): domain Eukaryota; kingdom Viridiplantae; phylum Streptophyta; class Magnoliopsida; order Caryophyllales; family Cactaceae; genus Carnegiea; species Carnegiea gigantea. The sequence continues at coordinate 75,300 of JAKOGI010001923.1, forward strand.
TGGCAACTGTATGAATTCCGTAGATTTATTATGGTTGGGGTAGTTTAAAGTAGTCGAATTTCAAAGAAGAGTTGAGCGACAAGATGTGTTTAATAAGAGGAAGCGTCAATCGAGATACATTATGAGAAAGTGGTAATTAGTTACTTTTGAGTTTTTTAAAATTTTTCTGGAGGGGCAAGCTAGGCGGCTAATAATTTTTCTTAAAATGGTTTGAGTTTTTTTTGCCGCTAGCATTGGGCACCTAGATACATAAGTAATACCATACAGGCACCTCTTTATTTAAATAAATGTTAGTACTATCATAATAATGCTAACAGATATTCTAAGTGTTGGTATTAAAAATACATCGCCAACAGATAAGTCACATTCTATTGCAAATATTAAAAGATAAAAATACTTCACAAGTTCATGACAATTGTACTAATAGCTCATAAAATCTGTTGCAAATACTAACTTTTTACCAACATAAATATTCCTTGTCACAAAATTTTTTATTGGCCCTTGTCACTTTTTTTTGGTTGTGCGGGGAAAAATTATAACATGTATTTATGGAAATCAAATGTTATTTTTCACCATAATAAATTCAATTCAATGCTTCATATACGATAGATATGACACAGTTAGGTCTTATAAACATTAGTAAATCGCATAAAGTCCATTTAATTTAAGGGTTAGAAGATGGGGTGTTACACTCTTGTTAAAGCTTATCCTCCTAACCCTTGTGTATCCAAAGTCATACAACCTCAGCTGCCTCAATGATGGAAATGATTTGAAGGTAATCAACTACAGGTCTTTGTCTCTTTTTTCATTGCTAAAAAGTGCACGGTATTATGCGATGTTGTACCCATGAGTGCCTGTCATCTTCTCTTAGGGTATTCTTGGCAATTTTATAGACATGTGAAACATGATGGCTTTCATAACATTAACTCACTTTGCCTGGAAAAAGAAAAGATAGTGGTCAACCTTTCACCTCCAAACTTAGTCCATAAAATATCAAGCAAGATGAGAAGTGACTAGAAAAACCACCAAATGAGAGAAACACTAATTGAGAGGGAATTAAGTAGGGGTCAGGAAGTCCTAGTCTTATTCAAGCTTAAGAGCACCAAAGTGAGAAAGAGAGTACGTACCATTCACCCTTTGGTTGAATCCTTCTTAAATAATTTAATGATGCCTTTCCCCAACAGCTTCCTCATAGTCTTCACTCATATGTGGAATAGAGCATCTCATTAACCTCATTCCTTGTGCTACTTTATCCCACAAGGATACTTATAGGTGTAATCCTTGAGAAACTAAATAATTATGATGCTATATTTAGCTCCGGCTATTTTGGTCTTGAACAAAGATGGAACCTACCAATTGTGTATTAATAGTAGGGCAATCAACAACATCACAATCAAGTATAAATATCCAATCTTTACACTTAATGAGATATTCGATGACCTACATGGAGCCATGATTTTCTCTAAGATTGATTTGAGCAAATGGCTATTATCATATTATGGTGAAAGATGGATGGAATGAAGGACATCCTTCAAAAGCAAAGAATGTCTCTATGAATGGCTAATCATGGCTTTTAGGATCTCTAATTCCCCAAGAAGTATGTAAGACTCACGAATGAAGTGTTGAGGACATTTAGAGGTTAATTTATGGTGGTGTACTTGGATAACATTGTTATTTGACACATATAAACTCTAAGTTGAATTAGAGCAGTGTGAGTTTCTTTGTTATAAAATAGTTTCACTAGGCTATTTCCTTCACAAAGAATGGCATTTCAATAGATGGTCTAAGGCGGAAGCTATCAAGTCTTGTCCAATTCCAACCGACATCACCAAAGTGAGATACTTCCATAGGCTGCATTCTTTTTACTAGAGATTAACAAGGATTTTAGTAGTCACACAACCCCAATGATTGAATGTATGAAAAGGGGCAACTGCCACATGGTCTAGGCCAACCCCAAAGGCTTTTGGGAATCTTAAGGCCAAGCTTTGTGATTCACTTGTCATTACTCAACCAAAACTTGACCTAGTCTTCCAAGTCGAATATGATGCAAGAACAATCGGTGCAGGGGTTATTCTTCTCCAAAACAAGTGCCTAACTGCCTATTTAAGTTAACAATTGAATCGCTCCCACAGGAACTATAGCACGTATGATAAGGGATTCCATGCATTGGTAACGACCCTTGACCACTTGGCTCATTAGTCGTGGCCACGCAAATTTATGTTGCACGTAGATTATGAGGCCTGACTTGAAGCACCTCAATAGGCAGCAACAACTTAGCTCACCACACAATAAGCAAGTGGAGTTCCTCTAATCTTTCTCCTTTGTGGTCTAGCGCAAGAAGGGGAGCTCAAAATTTGTAGCCAATGCTCTTTCATGGCATCATACTCTTTTTTCTATTGTGGAAGTTAGAATCCTGAGCTTCCGATTTGGTAAGGAATTCTATCAAGATTGTAACGACTTTGCTCCTTTGCCAATAAAGAAATTTAAGGCTCCAAGAGTCTATATGTGTTGCAATCCCTAGTCAAGTGGAACAAGCATTGCATTCTCAATTGTTCAATATGCAAGTTGTCAGTGAAGAAGGTGCATAAGGGTACCCTAGCTAGTCATTTTCACAGTACCCTCCCTTTTAAATTTCAAAATTAGTTAAATTTTAAAGCAAAGTATGTTGGATATTTATAGGACCATTTGAGAAGTAGCTACTGTATTTGAAATATTAAAATTGAGTACAGTACGATTAAAAAGAATATTTGATTTCTAATGGGTCCTTGTAATATTTCCATCAAGGTGCATGAGCATAGAGTTGGTTTTTTTGGTAATCATTAATTATTGCTTGCGCCCTTAGCATGCAAAGCTGAAACAAAATATTTAAATGCACTTTTCTTAAGGTTTTGTGACTATAGATCCGAATATTATATGGATTATACACATATGTTTTATTGGCCAAAAGTTGGCAATTTTCGGTAATCATTAATTATTGGCTAGCCTTGACATGAGTTACTGAATTTAATAGTGCAACTTTAGAGTACCGTATATGTCTAGCTTGAGCGCTATTGCATGTGCTTGTATATGCAGGTCAAATGGCTAACCAAACTACAATTTCAACTTTACAATTTAACATGCAAGTTTATGCTGATTTTATTGTTATTTCTATGGTTTTCTCGAAAATAATTTTCAAGGAATAAGGAGAATGTTAAAGAAAAGGAAAATCCATGATGCGTGTCTCTTTTGATTATTATGCATACAAAGCCTCAATGGTCCGGCTCAAGTTTGCTCTCAAACGAAACTAGGCTAGACAGACAAAGGATGCAACAAAAGTATTTCATTTGCTATTTATAAGCATGAAATGTAACCTCCATGTCTCAACTATATCTATGGTTTAATGATAGCTAATAAATGGAGTTGTTGCTTAACCTATGTCTTGTTTACAACTTATTGAAAAAATTGTTTCATGCCTTGTTCAATTCGGGCAACTATAAGTAATACTTCTTAAATAATGATGTATTTCGTGGAAAAACCATACTTAATTGTATAACCAATCCAATTAAGCAAGACAATAATTACAAGTTTTACAGGCCTGATGTCATAGCCAAATTTGAGAAGCTAATTAGCCAACAAACTCATGAGTCATATGGTTGCGTTATTTACGCGTTATAAGTTAAGCGATGCGTAAACTTGATTTTAAGCCATATGTCGTAACCATCTATATTATATGTATATGTTACACCTCATACGGTGGGGGATTCACAACGTATTGTGATTGGAACCCACTGAGAAGCCAGGCAATTATATCCGATGCCTCAGCACTGCTTTGGGCTTTTACTGACGGCTCAATCATACCCACTGTATATTGCATGGTCTCCTAAATGAACACCCATATGGTAACTTTATTGATAAGAATTATAAGTTATTTTTAATCAAAAACCGCCATAACCACAAATACAACTTTAAAAGATCGGGTAGGCCATCGAGAGGTGTCCTGCAAAAGAGCTTTTGATTAGAGAATTTACTGAGGGACTGGGGTTTTATAGAGCATTTCGTGGATGCATTTCCAAAGTCTAACTACTAAGGTATAGAAATCCCTCCTTTTCTATCCACTGATGGCCCCATCTATGTAGAAACTGTGAACCTTGCTTCATTAAATGGTTTAGATGAGTCCACTAACTCTACTTCCTTGAGAGAATCTAATTTCAAGCCATTGATACTCTTTCCAGTGTGCCTCCTAACCTTCCAACTATCCCTGACACCATCTAAATTTTGAAAATCCCAAATAATTGGCAACTTAATGAATTTGTTAATGGGCACTTCGCTGGAGTCTTCTACGGGTTGAGTATGCATAGGATCTATGGAAGTGGTGATGGCAGAAGCAGCGATGGCGTACATGGCAATGCCACATACAATGGTTTCTTAGATGGCAATGATTCTAACACCCATTATGATGGTGATTCAGACACCTTGCAATCAAATGGGGTTAGTAGGGTCCTAAATTCAGAATAAGGAGATGAAAGTTAAATGTTGCAAAGTTTAAAGTTTTTATTATGGCATATATATCATATATTTCAAAGTTTAAAGTTGCTATTGTAATATCTATATTACAAGAACCACTAGCTCCTATGAGCCTTGACATATTCGTGGCTTTGTATAACATGGAGCGAGCCCAAGGAGTTACCCTCAGCATGCTTGCAAAGTATGCGCTCATGGTTTAAGCCTAGGTAATGGCAATAGCTTTTAAGGATCAACAATTTTGGGCATATGTCGCGATTCTAAGCCAAAAGTGTAATAGTTATACGATATATGCATGACATAAGTTGTATGCATCATGTAAGTATTATATGTATAATCGCTATATGTATGGCATAGGTATAAGGCTCCGTTTGGTCCTTAGAAAATTTGGTGGAGAAAAAGTTGAAGGAAAAATGTGAAGGAAAAAAAGAAGAGAGAAAATGAGTTTTTTTTCTCATGTTTGGATTGAGGAAAAAAATAAGAGAATTAGATGAGGCATTTGAATATTAATGAACTACTTAATCATATTGATGTCATTTAAGCAATGTGAGGCTGGAGGAGGTTGGGAATTTTCCTCAAACTTCTTTACAATTTTATGAGGAAAATTTTATCACTTGTTTCTAATCATTTTTCCACCTAACTTTCCTCCATATATTTTTTTCCTTTATGATTTTCTCTAAACCAAACACAAGAAAAAAAGTAACTTTTCCAATTTTTTGCTTTCCACCAAAATTTCCAAGGTTCAAACGGAGTCTAAATGTTGTGGTAGTTATATGCCAAAGTTAAACATCATATATACAAAGTGCCCTTTTTGTTTAGATAGTTGGTAAAACCTGTAAGAACAGGCAATGTGTCAAGCGCATATAAATACACCCCACTCAAAAACACTTCACAAAGAGATAACCTCCACGTGTAATAATTAAAACTACAATTATACACACCTAAAACTTGCCTACAAATAAACACGAATAGCCCATATATACACTAATTTCCCTAAAAATTAACTTAGAAACTCTGATATCGATACTTCTCAAAAAAAGAGTTAAAAAAAAGTTGGCCTGAAAAAGATAGCCTAAGCATTGCCAAACACCTCTTCATAAATGACCATTGCATGTAACTTGCATCGACACAGGACAGATGTTGATGCCAAACAAAAGGGAAAAGAGAAACGCCATCTGTAATGTTTACCTACACCTTACCAACACTTGTCTATGCCCAGCACCTATCCCCAACGACTCTTTATCGTAGAGACAAGAAACAATACACCATCAAAGTGAAATCCAAAAGTGTGCCAGCCCCTATGATCATACATGCTAAATTGGTATGATGTTTCAACTCCCTAAAAAAACCATTGTTTAGCATATTACTAAGGTTCCGTTTGGTCCTTAGAAAATTTTATGGAAAAAAAAGTTGAAGGAAAAAAATTTTGAAAGAAAAAAAAGTAGAGAGAAAATAAGTTTTTTTTTTTTTTTTGGATTGAGAAAGAAATATAAGAATTTGGATGAGAAATTTGAATGTTGATAAAATACTTGAATTATATTGATGCCATCTAACAAATGCGAGGTTGGAGGAGGTTGGGAATTTTCCTTAAACTTTCCTCACAATTTTATGAGGAAAATCTTATCACTTATTTCTAACAATTTTTTCATCAAACTTTCTTCTATATTTTTTCCTTTGTGATTTTCTCTAAACCAAACACAAGGGGAAAAAAAAAAAGTAACTTTTTCTAGTTTTTTTCTTTCCACCAAATTTTCCAAGGTTCAAACGGAACCTAAGTCTTTTCTTTACCTAGCCTCATCCCCTACATAGGGCACACCTAATTTCTTGGCAAATTCATAAAGATCATCTGTACTAATTAAATTACCCCTGTGATCATATATGTCCAAGATAACCTAGATAGTAATATTGGCTACATATTGAGGTGTATACCTATTTGTGGTCATATGTATGTACACGCATGCGTAAGATAAATCTGAGATTTCGTTTATGACATCTCAAACTGCAATGAGCATGACGATCCACCCCCACCTAAGCCTATAGCTTGGGAAGAAATTAGTTAATAGCTCCTATCATTCCAACAAAGTGAACAAGCTTTATAATATCTCAAACTCCAATGAGCTTGACGATCTACCCCCATCTGAGCCAATAGCTTGGGAAGAAATTCATTAACAGCCCATATCATTCCAACCAAGTGAACAAGCTCATAACCATGTCTCTGGCTACACGAATATGTGAAATAGGAAAAAAAAAAAAATCTTCCGCACCAAAGTGTATTGGAACATATAGCTCAAGAAGTATTGGCGAGAATACGAGCTTAACATAAAATAAGAATGAGATGAAATATCAATGCTACCAATAGGCTCTTTGTATCGAAATCAAATCAAAACAAGCAAATAATATGGTTTTAAAAGAAGAGAATGAGAGAAAAAGCTACCTGTACTTCTTTCTATGAAATAAACTTGAAAGAAATCAGTTAACTCAACCAAATAAGTCAAAATCAAAATCATAAGCACTGGAAGCAAAGTCTCCGGGACATTTGAATACCCACAACAAATTTTAGAATAGAGCTGGAGTCGAAAAAAGAAGAAGCAAACTACAAAGGTGAAAGCTTTAGAGAGAATGAGAAGATGAATGAAATAGTGTTAAAATTTTATCACAACCAAAAAGAAGGAAACAAAGGGAGAGCTCAAACATCATTTTAATTTCCCACATCAAAACCAAATGAATGTGATAAAAAAAGTTTTAAAATAAACTAAATAACATCAAAACTGAGCAAAACAATGAATTGAAATCACAAAATAAAGATATAAATATGATTAGTATAGTCACATCCAATCTTGCCAGCAATTGCAATCCAATAACTCATGAAACCTACAAATGCATCTGAGCAAGGACGCCTAAACTCAGCAAGATGAACAAAGCAAGAATAGGAAAAGGATTGAGATATCAAAGCTTGGAAAAGCTTTGACCTGAACCAAATTCATGAAATATCAAGCCCAAGATTATCAAGTCCTAAACACCAAAGTAAAATTCAGTTACACTAAATTGTTAAGTACGAAATTAGATATAAAAGCCAAGAACAGGGAAATATATATTGGAAAATTCTTCTTTAAAAACCTAAATTTCTTCTTTAAAAACCTAGCTTCGCTTTTGTCCAAATGTTGTTACTGCTCATTTTCATAACCCCTGATATTTTAACTAGGAAATAGGTGGGTAGGGTGGACCCATTTAATACATGGGTCAATTTTATGTTCGTCTTGAAATAGCTTAGATTTTTCTAAAATTGAAAAATAATACGTTTTCATGCTGAACAGTCCAATCGTGTCAATTTCGTGTCGACATCGATGCAGTTTTGTTCAGGTTCGTGTTTCTTTCAGTAACATCTAGTTAGGTTCGTGTCATGCTACTGTGTCAAGTCAGTCTTTCGCAGCTCTGCATGCGTTCTTGGTCGTTGATATGAAGTTGTCATTGATGATGATCTAGCAGGGGGAAGAACCTAGTAATACAAGTTGCACGAGACTGATATTAAATTTTATATATCAATGGGGCTTTTAACAAAGAGTTATGCATATAAGCTCAATAAGGTTCTATTCCAAAGCTAATTGGCAATGAGTGGAGTAACTCACAAGTTTATATACATGTGCAAACCCTTCATTTTTATCAATATGGGATAACACCCACTTTCATACTTTAACGCGCCCCCTCACATGTGGGCTACTAATAAGGCCCAACACATGCACACAATTTTAATCAAATGGGAACGGTGACAAATTAAAATCGAGCACCTACTTTGATACCATCTTAAATTGTGCTATTTAGAAGCCAAGAAACCCGAGCTTGAGGGCTTCGGTTCTGTTTATCAATTTCCTTGGCCAATGCACGCTACATATATTACAAAGAATAGAAGACTTGTGCTAACCCTAAACTACTACTTGGAGGCTAAGCAACACAAGCTTTTGGCAAAGAGAGAACTCTACCCTAACAAGGACACTACCATATATCTACAACGTTATCACTTAAAGGAATAAAAAAAATCTTTACACAATATTTCTATTCTATCACTCCCTCTCAAGTTGAAGCATGCGGATTAATGATGTCCAACTTGGATCGTACATATGTGAACTGGGACTTGCCAAGAACTTTAGTGAAGATGTCAGCAACTTGATTCTTGAAAGAGATATATCGAGTCACTCATTCGCCCAACAAAAGGCGTTCCTGAACAAAATGACAATCCATCTCAATATGTTTTGTTCTTTCATGAAACACCATATTTTTTGCAATATGAAATGCTGCCTGATTGCCACAAACTAATTGCAGAGGATAGGGAAGAAATATGCACATGGAGGCTAAGAATGATTTAACCCAGATAAGATCACTAGTAACTGTAGCCATGGCACGATTATTCCGCTTTAGCTAAAGAGCGAGATACTGTAGTCTGCTTCTGTGTCCTCCATAATACAGGTGATCCTCTTAACGTAACAAAATAACCGGTAAGGGATTTCCGAGTTAGGGGACACGCCCTGGAATCAGAATCACATAAGGCAATAATGCGTAAATCAGAGTCACTTCACAGTAGAATGTGTTGCCCGAGATTGCCTCTGAGATAACGAAGAACTCGATGAGCCACTTCCATGTGAGCCACCTGGGGTGCTTCCATAAATTGGGATAAAATGTGGATTGAGTAATTCAACCAAAGTTGAGTAAGGGTAAGATAGATGGGATGACCCACTAGTCGACGATATTGAGTAGGATCCTCTAATAACTTCTTAGCTGCTAAGTCGAATTTGTGGTTAGCTTCCATAGGAAGTCCGCTGGCTTTGTGCCAAGGAGTACACATTTTCCTATAATTTCAAGGGCATACTTTTGTTGATAGATGAATAAGCCTTTTTCATTTCAGGCCACTTCAATTCTTAAAAAATACTTAAGAGGGCCCAAATCTATGATACCAAAACACTGATTGAGATAGGCTTTGAATTCAGCACATAAAACATCATCATTCCCGGTTAGTACCAAATCATTAACATAAACTACTAAAGCTATAAATTTGTTACCCTTGGAGTGTGTGAAAAGAGAGTAGTTAGCATAGGAATAGACAAAACCACAGGCAAGAAGCATTGAGGATAACATCACAAACCATTGGCGAGATGCCTGTTTCAAATCGCATAAGGATTTTTGAAGAGGGCAAACTTTGGTAGAGCTTATAGTTTTGAATCCAAGAGGAAGAGTCATATAAACTTCCTTATTTAAATTTCCATGCAGAAATGCATTGTTGATGTCCATTTGATGAAGGGCCCATCCTTTTGCTGCTGCTGTTGAAAGAAAACAACGTACACTTGTCATTTTTGCAACTGGGGCAAAATTCTCATTGTAATCATAGCTTTCGATCTGCTTATCGCCCCAAATCACCAAGCAGGCTTTATGCCTTTCAATAGTACCATCTGAGTTATACTTGACCATGTACATCCATTTACAGGTAATAGGCTTGCATCCTGGAGGTAAATCAATAATGGACCAAGTCTGGTTCTGCTTCGAGGCTCCAATTTCTTGGGCCATTGTTTTCCGCTACTTAGGATCTTTTCTTTGGTGATAGTAGCTAAATAATGTCGATGGAAATCATAAAAATTATCGTATGTAACACAATTGGCAATGGGTGGAGTAACTTACAAATTTATATATATACTTAAACCCTTTATTTTTATCAATGTGGGACAACACCCACTTACATACTCTAACACACCCCCTCACATGTGGGTTACTAACAATACCCAACACGTGCACACAATTTTACTCAAACGGGGACGATGACAAATTAAGATCGAGCACCTATTGTGATACCACGTTAAATTTTATATATCAATTGGGCTTTTAATAAAGAGTCATGTATATAAGCACAAATGAGGTTCCATTCTGTAGGAATAATTAGGACTAACCTGGATGTGGAAATATACTACCGGTAATAATCCACGATAATAAAGAAAGCCAATCCACGCCAATAAGAATATGAAGCAGCTACTAGAGTCGCTTCTGGAGTTCACGTCCTAAACCCGAGAATTCAATTGATGGTGATTCAGCTATGAGAGAGAATATAGGAGAGTATGAGAGATTTCTATTGTCTGTATCTTGGCTATCCCCTATACTTCCCTTATATAGTTTTGGGGAATAGCCAGGGTTGTTGCCCTAGGCAACATACGTGGCTGTGGGGCCCAATTCTATTAGGCTCGGCCTACAGCTCCCACTAGGCCATGTAGGCCGCAAAAATAAATGCTCTCTACATATTGTTACTCTTTCACGCTTCATACTAGGAATAGGACGTGCGATCATAAATAACCAGTAGTGTTATATTAAGTTACCATCCAACTAACATAACACTTTCACGAAATACGATACCCCAAAACCATCCCAAAACATCACTAGTGGCATCTCTAATCCCTTATACCTGATATATCATATGATTATGTTCTCAACATAACCGCCCGAGCTGAAGTGGTGATGGTGGATTGGTTTTTCCTTAAACACTCATGAAATTTCATCTTAGTTTAACTGCTTTCCTAATGTGTTCTCGCTGAACCGTATACATCATGGTTCTTGAGAATCACATGAAAGTAGCAACATCAAGTTTCAACTTAATATCATAGTTTTAAGTCAAAGGGTCATCGTCCATAGGATCACACACTGACAAGTGATAGGAAAATCAATTGTCACTCCATGCACGGGTCGTCTTATAAGCACACACAGTATGAGATGTGTGTCATGACATAGCTCCCACTCAGATGGGCACGTCACCCTTTATGCCATGCGAATCGCCAGTCTAGATTTTCACCCCAAAAAAATCTAACCTAGGCCACTAGATCAATATACTGAATGTTAATCTTGACACTCAAGATTCTGCTTTTAAGGCTTCAATATGAAAACTTATTTCATATTCGACTCCCTCGAGTCTCATCTTAGTCTTACTATAGCGACTATATTCATTTCACTTATACACTTCCAGTGTGAGTAATCAATATTGCACACCTAGCGCCAAAATAATTCAGTCTCATCCTGCTTGCTACTCAAGCGTCAGGGTGATTGCCTATGTGACTAGGCCAATCAGAAGCCTGTGACATTTTAATATGCCTTACGTACAACAATAAGCATCTTGCCCATAAAAGAAACATGTCCATCACGTAACAGAACATGTCCAGATACCAAACCTTATGAATTCTAAGACTCAACCAATGAGCTTTGAACGTACCATTAGGAATGGGCTTAGTTAAGGGAACATAATCACCTTATTAGTCTATATATATACCCAATGGCAATGCTTTTTGTCTCTATGGTATAAGATACACAATCTACCTCTATAGCTGACATTGTTGTGCAGCGTTGCTGCTTACTGCACCATGACATAGCTCTCCCAGTCAGGGTAAAGACATGTCCTGAGGTTGACTTAGACTCATCTAAGTCACCCCAATCAATATTTGAGCATCCTCACAACTTGAGGCCCGCTCCTTGATAGCAAAAGGCTGAGTTATCAATACCATGAAGGTAGCGCTCGATTCTCCTGGTGACTTATCAATCAGGAAGTCTTGGGTTACTTTGATAACGACTTATCAAACTAAGTCACAAAGCAATGTCAGGCCATGTACATAACATGGCTTACACTAAGCTTACTATGATACTAGGGTTAAGGACATTTGTTCACTATCTCTATTTTGTCATCTATTTTAGAGCATTGAGCAAGACTCAAGGTTGAAACCTTCTCAACTGGAGTATCTATGGGTTAGAAATTATAAACCAAAATTTATTCCAAGGCATTTTGATGCATGCTTCTTGGGATGGCATTGGATTATTTCCACTCCCAGGACATATCTTGTTTCACCCATGTCCTTCGTCTCAAAAACATGGAATAACTACCTTTTAGTAGCTTTAATCATCTCTAAGTTGTTCCTAGTCAACGGTATGTCATCAATGTGAGGAACGCAATCTCCATGTTGATCTTTCGACATATATAATGGTCTTTTGAAACCATTTAAGCCAAAATGGCTTTATGAAATCTAGAGTGCCAAGAACTGGAAGATTGCTTAAGATCATATATGGACCTTTTAAGACGACACACATTGTCCTCTTATCCCTTTGATCCAAAATCAATGGGTTAGTCCATATAAATCTCTTTCTCAAGATCACCATTGAGAAAAACAGTCTTTACTTCATTTCGAACAACTCAAAGTCCGAATGGGAAGCCAGAGCTAGGAGTATCCGGGCCTGAACTTATCAATTGAACTATCCATCGGATGTTTTATCTTAAAGACTTACATTGGAGTGGAGTTTCAACGAGTTTTCAAACCTTGTCAGTGAGTTCATCTCATCTCTTATAACATTCAGTCACTTTTTATGATTTAGTGAGCCAACCGCCTCTTGATAAGATGCAGATGCCTAACTCCTGATAGAGTGCATAAGAATATTTCTTTTTCGATTTGAAAAAATCGTCGAGGAATTCTTCTACGCTTAGTCCTTGGGATCTTGTGACCTTCATTATTTGTCTGCCTAAGTGAGAAATCCCTCCTCCTTTCTCTAAGAGGTATGGGACTAGGAGTTTCTCCTCCTTTCTCTAAGAGGTATGGAACCCTGATTATGAAGAGAAGATTACTCCCACTATCGATTGGAGATGGGATCCTGAACATGAGGACTAACTGCATGTTCAAGAATAACTCTCCTCACCAATTGGAGATTCAGGATGAATCTCATTCTCCTTAACAGATAAACCTTTGCCATTCTTACCAAGTAAGGAATGTGTACCATCCTTGATGGCTTAGTGAGAATTCAAATCCTCCCTCTCACCGAGAGGTGGTTGAAGGTGTTGTTGTAACGCATACAAATTGAGGTCCTTTTAAATTTCACCAAATGCTAGGGAACTCATCTTTAAGAAAATCGACACTGCGGGATTTTATTTCACTAAGAAAAATATTCATGATCTCGATTGATTCAAAGAGTTTTAATATTTCGTCCCAATTGAGTCCTACTACCACTATAAAGTATATGAGCACATCAACTATTTAATAACGGTGAGATAGTAGGTACATATACCTATATCATGAATATATATAGCTCCATGACATGCTTTCATATTCATGGACTCGCAGATGACCAAAGTGAATGAACGCTAAGGGATTTGATGGACTCGAAATCTTATAAAAAGATTTTCTATTGCTTTACTAGCTAGGCATAACTCACATTTTGCACCTTAAGCCTAGTGAGTTGGTCTTACAAGGCCATCTTTAGCTAGTCTATTAACTCTATCTTGACCCTCATGGTCAAGTTGAGCATGCCTAAAACAGAGTCGAAAATGGGACAAGGATGGAAGATGTTCTATTTTGTCCATTGAAAATGCCTTTCAATGTGACATGGCCAAACAGATCACCATGCCATATGATGTCTAATACATCTAGACGAAAATTAAAGAAAACTAATCTTAGCAACAGAAGACACAAGGAAACATCGCACCCCAGGTGCATAGAGAGCATCGGGAAGAGACAACATAGTCACTTCAAGGGGCCTCGAATGATTTGTCCTTAATTCAAGAACATCTTTTTCATCGTCGCTACCTAAAATGACAATTCGTTAACCCATTGTATAGTGGTGAAAGTTCACAAAAATCAACTCGTTCCCGAACTATGTGCTTGGTTCCTCCCATATCTATAATCCACTAAGGATCACAGTTAGCAACAAATGCTTAAGAGTGCACACATTATCCAGGCTGTGAAAGAAGGTAACTTAATCGACTCAGGACAATCTCAAGTATAAGATCGCTAATTTCCACAGTCGTAGCACTCACACGTGCTATATGCCCCTCTTTATTTCCCTTAGTCTTTTTCCCTTTTGCAATACCAATCTTAGGTCTAGAATTGTTTGAGGGAATGGATCGGACAAACTTGATGCTAAGCTAATCCCACGCATACTTAACAGTGAGGTAACTTTCAATCCCTCACTAGACTGTCATTCATGCGGTACTACAAAGTATAGCATGTTAATCAATCCATTCTCAAACAACTTTTGGTATGCTTTTAAGTTTTCTGGATACTGTTCACTAGCAGTACGATCTTCGCCATCCTATGAGACCTAGAACTTAATGAGTATCCTAACATTTCACGTTCATTCAGAAGAAACTGAATCTTCTGGCATTATGTATCACAGTCAGCGCTATCAAGTTCTTTCATTGGTAAACAAATTACCATCCTTATTTTAATTGCCATATCTATAGGTATATATTCTGTAAAGTGGACATTAGGCATATTTTCAAATAAATAAATTATCAAAAACTCCATTATCCATGTCGTATGATCGAAAATTTCGCTAAGCTCATAATCATCTCATACAAGTATGAATTAGAAGTTTTTATAACTTATTTATGACAATTTTTCATAAAACAAAATTTATGGAGAACATTATGGTTAAACAAATTAACATTTCAGATATATCACAAAGATATTGAACTTAACGTAAACCAAATTTACATGAAGTTATCTCATTATTTATAACTACTAATATGTCATTTAGAACTCTATCAATGACATACCAAACATGAAATTCAATTTATCATATAAAACATATTTATATAATAAAATGAATCTATATTGCGAAACATATTTGAATAATAACATGTTATAAAAGAATTTCATAAAATGCCCAAATAGCATTATATAAAACACATTTATACAATTATATATAACATGAAACTTATTTAAATGCTACTCGCAAATTATAAAACAGATTTATAATATTACGAATTTAAATTTCATAAAACCAATTCACAAAATGCAGCTATATTACATAATTAGCAGGTAACATGAAACTAATCTACATTCATTAATTTAGGCAAGATAAAAATGCTAAAATAATTAGCAAATTTATTACAACTCATGCAGTTCGTATGTATATAAAATACATTTATATAAACTACTAATAATTTGTGATTGACATGAAACATATCCATATAATCGAATGCAACACAATTTGTAACATGAAATATATCCAAATATTAATCGTAATTAATTATATATAGAACAAATCTATATAATACTTAAGTTTGGATGAAACAAATTCATAGTAAAACATGCAAATTATATAAAACATATTCATATAGTATTGCAAATTTAAATTTCATGAAACAGATTCATAAAATAATCAAATATACTATATATCCAAATAATAGCATGAAACTTGCTCATGTAAAACTTAATGAATCATTTTTGTTAACTACAATAATGACAGAACAATTAACTAATTTATAATTGCTCATGTTTTTGCATCAAATCATGAAACATATTTATGTGACGGGATATTATATAAAACATATTTATATAATGTAACTTATGAAATATATTCATTTATCGACCAAGGGGATCTTTATATCATATAGATATTTATTGAGTTCGAGTAAAACAAATCTACGCATACGCACTAATTTTATATATGAAACAAATTCATATAATGTCAACTCAATGGATCAATAACAAGTTATTCGATCAAGAAAATGTCAAGTTGATGCATATATAAAACGAATTTATATATGACATTAAACATATTAATGTTTTTATAACAAAATCATGCATTCTGAATTAAAACTAATTCGGAACTTTAATTCAACAAATAAATTAAGTGTATAAAAGTTTATCAACTTGAATATCATTATAATATAATTAAAATCATGTTATGACTAATGATAATAATTAAACAATAATGGTTGAAAAATAATTCGGCCCAAAATAGTCGAAAATGGTCTGACCCATATCATTGAAATGTGGCAAGAAGCAAAACCGGCCCAAAAAAAGGATGGTCCAAAAACAAAACTTGGGCCAAAAAAAAACGGCCCACTAAACCGGACCTCCCCTTTCCCTTTTATTTGATGGTTCAACCCAAATAAGGAGGGGTTTTAAGGGCTTAAGACCGAGCCCTCTCTCTCGAGAGCCCTCTCTCTCTCCTCTCTGCCACCCAAGCTGCTTCCCGAGTCCTCTGTCTCTCCTCGGTCTTCTTTCCCAAGCTCTCCTCCCTGACTCTCTTCTCCTCTCAACCCTGAAAGCAAACCCTTCGGTTTTCCGGTGCCATGGCCGGAGAAATGGTGCACTGAGCTCCTTTCTCACACCACCACCACGGCAGCTACAGCTGCTGTTCTAGTTCCCGAAAACCCAGATGAGGAAAGAACCCCCACTCACTGCCGAAAGGCCACAAATAACCCATCAGCATGTAGATCGGCTTCAACCGAGCCAAAAAACACCAACTGTGCACCGGAGACGCCTCTCACGTGGTGGCGCGTGACTCACACGCGCCGCCAATCTGGTGAATTTTACAATTTCTTTACCGGATTTGGGCAGATCGGCGATCAAGGGTGCGGTTGGAGGAAGAAAGAGAGCTACCCCTCCACGGCGGTTCTGATGGGTATGGTTCGGCTCACTTATTTATGTTTTCTACCGCCCCCTTTTTTTAATTTGGGTTATGTGATGGTTTTGGCAGAAGGCCACAGAGGCCTCGTCAAGGCCACAGCCGCCACAATTGCAACCACATAGGTGCTTGTGGTTAGGAGCTAGGCCATGGCCATGGAGTCGAGAAGCAGAGGGGCAGAGACAGGTTTGGGATTTGTTAGGGTTAGGGTTTTAGGTTTTAACACCAACCCATTCTGGTTGCTTAGTTTGGGTTATAGGCGATTAGGGTTGCTAGATAATCATGAATTTCATTGATGTTTATGAAAAGCACAATTTCCTCTATTTCTTTCAATAAACATAATCAAAACCAGAACATTTTCATTCACTGGTTGCATACTAGTCATGCTTTCATAACTCATACATCGATTTAATGGGTCGATTGGGATGAACATATCATGAGTCGTAAAAGGATGGGGTTTTTTGATAATTAATCTCATTGATAATTTTTCTGGGTACACTAAGTTCACGAAGCAGAGCGATTTAACTGTTAATACAACAAAAGATGCAACCTTTTAGTAGGATTTGGTCATCATAATCTCAAAAGCATGCTACCAAAACAGCAGGATTGTATAATTACGAAAATTAAGCAATTAATCGTATGAACAAGCATGATTTTTAATAAATTAGGTTTGACAGATTACTAACCTAACAATTGGGACTAATCCAAATAGTTTAGGCTCTGATACCACTGTAGGAATAATTAGGACTAACCTGAATGCGGAAATATACTGCCGGTAATAGTCCACGATAATAAAGAAAGCCAATCCACGCCAATAAGAATATGAAGCGGCTACTAGATTCGCTTTTAGAGTTCACGTCCTAAACCCGAGAATTCAATTAATGGTAATTCAGCTGTGAGAGAGAATATAGGAGAGTATGAGAGATTTCTATTGTCTGTATCTTGGCTATCCCCTAAACTCCCCTCATATAGTTTTGGGGAATAGTCAGGGTTGTTGCCCTAGGCAACATACGTGGCCGTCGGGCCCAATTCTATTAGGCCCGGCCTACACATTCCAAAGCTAATTGGCAGTGGTTGGAATAACTCACAAGCTTATGTACATACCCAAACCCTTCATTTTTATTAATGTGGGATAACATCCACTTTCATGCTCCAACAAGTGACGGCATGCTTGGTGAAGGTGATGTGAGATGATGGTGAAGATGGATAAGAATAGAGAGGGTTAGTGGTGTCTGATGGTGATGAAAATGGTGGAGTCAAAGGAGATATTAGTGAAGCAAGGGAGAAAATAAGGGGGGATAAGAGGCACGTGAGATTAGGCCAGTATGTGGGTTTTTGTTTTGTTTTTTCCTTTTTTGAAAATTTGGCCAAAACAAACATAGACCACCTATATGGGCTAATGGATCAGCTTTAGAGTTGGCATGGTGTGACTGAATCCAACATTCTTGGTTTAGACTGAGGGTGTTTACGGTTCGGTTCATTTCATATTCGGTTTTTCAAATAAGTTAACCGGATTTATCATATTGTAAAATCATGAACTGGAACTAAAACTAGATAAATTGGTTGATTGATTTTTTCAGGTCGATTCACTTGTTAATCAAGAGCAACAACCAAATGCTTTACCAATAAATTTTGAAAAATAAAATTATGAATTTTGAACTTATAATAATATTCCCTTGCAAAAGGTTACAAGCATTGCAAGTTTTCTGGAATCGCATCACTCTATGACCTGCCAACCTAATGGATGAAAAAAAAAAAAAAAAAAAAAAAAAAAAAACAACTTCACAACAACAAACGACAAAATATGGGAAAGGGGTCATTAGGCCATCTCGTTGGCCAAGCTAGAAGCCCAAACAATCAAATTCGTAAATTAATTCAATTTTTTCAACGTACCCCGAAGGGGGGAAAAAATAAGTTCTAATATTTTTTGTACAAAATGTATATAGAAAAACTACATCATTTTGATTTCATTACCCGCTAGTTTTTAAATCTTGAACTGAAACCAAACCCGAAAGGTTATTGATTTCCAGTTTAGTTAGCTAGATAATTAAATTGATTCAGTTAACCTAATAAAGAATTTAGTTCGACCAATTCGTACTTCGATTTAATTGTTTAGAATTTTTTGAACACCCTTACTTTAGACTTTTTTTTTTAATTTTTGCATTTTTGAAAAAACTTACAAAATAAATAAAACTCAAACTAAATGTCTGTCATATTTATCACGACACAGAATTAGGGGTTTATTGATAAAAAAATGTAAAAATTCAATGTTGAACAAATACGCCCACGCCTAAATTTTGCTCAACCCCCAGTTAAGTAAGCTAGACAACCAAAAAAGAAAGGAAAATCTTGACTCACTTTCGTAGAAATTATGGTTTTATTTGCCATATACAATAAGTGCTTTAAACCTCTCGGCTTTCCAAGTGGACAAATGAGATTTCGTGAGGGTTTTTAGGAGATACACCCAAAAAATCTTTTTACAAACTGCAAAAATCTTTTTGGTTTTTCCTTCCAAAACATGATCATGTATGCAAGTGATGGAGAAATTATGTATGCAACTTAGATAATTGCATCACCCTAGTAACCAAGTCCCCACACTATATATAAATAAAATTTACAATCGAAATATATCAGTCTATGACATGCATTCCGACTCCGATTTTTCATCCACACAACAATACGCAATAATATCTGCATGTTGATGTATGTATTTCTTTTTTTTGGGATTTTTATAAGAGCTCAAAAAGTAACTAGTCAAATCAAAAGATCACAAGCCAACTTAGCAACTAAACTAGAATAATTGATGGTAAGGAGAGCAAGGCAGGCGCAGAACCACATATATGAGATGGGGCTACTATTGAAAAAAACGACATCCTAGACTAGACACCCCACTATTCAAACTCTATTTACAAGTAACTCAAGAATTGACCAACATGCGATCACAATCACCTAAAAAGGCACACAAGTCCCCAAAGAAAAACAAAAATCTGGTCTTGGACATTTCAATTTTTTTTGATAAGTATACACAAATGGAAACACAACCCCCACACCAAAACTCCACAATGTTCTTTTTGTGAAAACTAAGGCACCACAACTAAACACCACAACTAGCACATATCTACAAAACCAAAAGAAATGCACAAAATCAGAGACATGGCCAACATATATTTCCAAAACCAAAGCATTGTCAATAAATATTCTATAAACAAATGACACCAGGGACAATCACAAAATCTAACACACAAAGCACACCATAGCGATTATAGCCATATCAACTCAACAAATATGAGATTTCTTCTCAAGGTCGATTGCTAACGAAATCACCGTCCTAATATCCAAATTCATGTACAAAAATAAAGTAAAGAAAAGCAAGAAGGGAATAGGAAAGAGGTGTACGATCATATCAAGTTGGGTAAAGAATGTGCCGAAGATGGTGTCAAGGAGGTCCATATACCATGAGCCACTAGATCTCAACTCAAAAGTTGCAACTCATATCCCAACCAAAGTCATAACAACTTGTTAAATGATGATCAGGAACGGTCCACACAAAAATGAGAGTAGTATAATTAGGAGGTGTACCCAAAAAATATAGCACACAAGTGGAATGCATGTGAAGGCCCTCTTAAGGTTATTAAAGCTTTAAGCCCAATTATAAGAGAGTTGTGTATATGCAAAGTCAACTAAAGTGGTCTATATGTACTGAATGAAGTCCAAAATCTCTAAGAGGAGATGGGAAAGGACATAGGCATGACTAATCGAAAGTAATATGAAAATCAGCATCCCTGGGATGGCCTAAGGTTAAGTCTTCTAGCTCAGTTTGATCCTCTAATCTCTCTAGGTCATTGCCATCAAGACTTTGGTGTAAACAATAAGTTATAGGTATAACAATCTCATACTCTACAAGGGTGGACTCAAGATGCTCTAAAAAAAGGTGAAAATAGAAGGGAAAGAAAGGGTGAAATAGGAGAAGTAAGGCCTAAATTATGAGAAGAGTAAATAACAATTGGATCAATAAGCATCACAAAAGATATAACCCCACTTAACTCCATAACACGGGGCTTCTGAAATCAATGCTCCTTGATAAAGATGTCTTTTGACTCAGCAAACATGACATGCTCATCATCAGACCTACAATAAATTTGAACTCTATCTCTGTCACTAGGCTCTCTTAAGGGAACCAAAGGAAGAGGCAAATCACGAAAAATCACACTATCTTTAGG
Source organism: Carnegiea gigantea (assembly GCA_029747015.1). Classification (NCBI taxonomy): domain Eukaryota; kingdom Viridiplantae; phylum Streptophyta; class Magnoliopsida; order Caryophyllales; family Cactaceae; genus Carnegiea; species Carnegiea gigantea. Next base: position 96,437 of record JAKOGI010001923.1, read on the forward strand.
AATGTCACTAAATATGATATATTTTAGGAAAGGTGCAACTAGTAATATGAGATGAAGGATTCACTTCCTTAAGGTCGGCCAAATGTCTATCAACATGATAATCATACGCAAAAAGAATGGATGAGTTACTCCTAACCTCAAAGTCCTTACATTGTCTAACCTTAGGTTTAGGATAGCCTAAACTAAGGTCGAACTCAGGTAAATCGTGCAAGTAACAATCCCTCTTAGAAGCGGCCAATGCCTCTAATCTATGTAATCTACCAAGTAAAGGACAAGCATAAATATCATGATCAAAGGAATAACAATATTAAGATGAAATAGAAGCACATAGTGGATGACACTGCTGATAAGAAATATCCATAGACTAACGCTCAACCCTGCACAAGAATGCGGCACATAAGGGTCGAGAGTGAAGTAATCATGGCATCTAGAATTTTCGTATTCCTATTTACCCAAACCCAAAGCCTCAACTAACTTCATGGCTTGTCAGTAGCTGTAGAAAGAATACCCCATTGCACATGGAGTCGAAAATGGCTCGAGTGTCATAGGTTACACCATCATGAACAACCTCATATACTTCCCATTTTTCTAACGTTTGATCTAATACTAAGCACGAAAATCATCCAATATCGAAAGATAGCTCCAAAATGCTAATGCTCAGACGCAATGAAAAAGAAAATAGGCATGTTTTTCCAATTTCCAATTTTTCCAATTTACAATTTTCAATTGGTTTTCATTTTTTTCATTTTTCAGCTATTTAATTTTTTCTTAAGAATGTGAACCAAACATAATAAATTAGCAGAGACTAACAAAACAAAAAGGAGCAAAAACATCATAGATATATTTTTTGATAAAAAAAGAGCTAAATCATATAGAAAAGGTGTGCCTAATCTCAAGCCACTTCCATTCGCTTCTACACCAAAAACTTGTTCATGATTTTTCATTGTAAAATAATGTCATAAGTGTACAACTCATCGGTATATGCTTACGAGCCGTCTCGTTGGGGACAGGGTACCAAATAAAGTGGGAGATAGCTAATCTAAACTAGCACACTAATCATAGTAACTAATCGACTATCTAAAGTATGTACAATGGCCTAGCAATATATTATTCTCACGATAACGTAAGCAATTTAAAAAGGTAGCGTATCTAATGGTCAAGAAGTAATAGACCTGCCCAAATGTCAATTTGACTAGCAAGCAGATGACATCATGAAAATAAAAAGTAAAAAAAGGAATAATCAGGTTTTCAAAGAGGAGAAGGAGAGAAAAAACTACGCATATTCCTTGTTATGAAATCCAAAATGAAAGAAATTAATTGACTTGACCAACTTCAATCAAAATCAAAATCATCAGCACCACAAACAAAGCCTTCGCGACATTAGAATACCACAATGAAATTTGGATTAGAGACAAAGAAGAAAAAAGAGAAAGAAATAGAGTAGGGGGCGGGAGAAAGTTAAGAGAGAAAGAGAAGATGAATGAAATAAGGGTGAAATCTGATTCGATCTCCTTACTTAATGAGCTCAGTTAAACATCAAAAGCTCCATTAATAGAGTTTCCTCCACGCCTTAAAAAAAAAAAAAAAAGAGACAAAGGGAGAGTCGAACAACATTTAACTGCCCAGTATCACAACCAAATGAATGAGAATAAGAAGATTTAAAATGGACTAACAATATCAAAATAGAGCAAAAGAGCGATATGAAAATCCCGAAATAAAGATCTAAGTTTATTCATTAAAACCTCATTTGCCTCGTTGGCAATTAAAATCTAATCAACCACTCATAAAAGCCAAAATGCATCTAAACTGGAGGCCCAAATGTTTAGTTCCCAATTGATATAATTTTGATACCACTAAGACTTGATTTAGCTCATAAATAACTCCTAATTTAGAAATTTACGTATGTTTTATAGATTGGAAGGTATCACCACATGAGGCATCAATATTGGTGTTCATGGAGCGAACTTTAAAGCCTAAGTAGGAGAAAGCAAGGAAAGAAGTTGCAAAGTAAGACCGCGCTGACCACTAAGTATGATCACGCCTAATTGGAAGCTATAGGAAATCAAGGTAAGCATGATGCAAGTACCGTGGCCTAGGCCCTTAGCTATGGTCCCCTATGAATGCTTCATGTCATTACTAGGTGTGCTTGTTTAAGATTTTAATTTTATTGATCTGCTAAAAATGCATTTTTCCAAGGATAATAAAACGCAAAATGAACATGGAACACATCTAAGGCACTCACCCAAATATCAAGTGCTGCTTAGGGTTGGGCCTAGAACTATTCACGTCCGGGCTAAGGAAATCAACTAGGTTCCTCAGCCTAAAGCACAAATAGGCTCTCTAAGGATACATTAACTATTATTTGGATCAGAGAGCTGAAATTCCCTCTTCATTGGCCCATTTCCTCCACCTGAAAGCTTTTTTTTTTTTTTTTTTTTCCTTCTAACACAAAATAGTAAAAATGAGCCATCTTTGAATTCTTTTTAAAGAAGCACAAAAAAGAAAAGAATCATTTTTCATTTTAGGCATTTAAAATGAACATGACTTGATAAGAAAAGAGTTTTTAAAGGTCGCGAATAATCCTTAGTTTGGAGCCCACTTGACTCCATTAGCTTGAACAAATTTTCCAAGCTCGGGGTGAAGGTACGATGTTTGAATGTATTCCATCTTGACATTGCCTGTCAGCACTAATGATATCTACTAGTCAAATGAAAAAGTTAAAGTGCTATACTAAAAAAACATGCATGTAAGATATTAAGTCAAAATTAAAATAAAAGGAAATCGTTCATCGATTATACCGAGTAAAATAGAAGACACAACAAATAGTACTATGGGCGGTGGATGCTAAACTATAATTGCATCTTCACAATCTTCATAATTAGATTAATTAACAAATATAAAAGGAGAAGGAGAATGTTGGTTGGTGCTCAGGTTAACCCACCTGGTTAGCCCGAGGATGCAGTAGAATTGTGATGGTCACTTATTCTCAATGTTGGCAAGGTAACACTCCCTTTTTTTCCCTCTTTTTTGGTTTCTCTTCTCTCTCTAGTCCCTCACCTATTCCTCTCCTTTCCTACTATTTTTTCACCTCTTTCTCTTCTCTTTTGTTTTTTTGCCCCTCAATCCAAAAGAGTGGCCCCCTATTTGTAGTAGTAACGGGATCAGGTAAAGATTGGATAAAGTGGGAGGGAAATTCAATTTTGATCGTAAAAAATCAAGTTATTGTTGTATTCCCCTTATTACTACAAATTGATCCCTTCAAAGGTGAAATTATTTGATACTTGTTAACAAGAAAATCATCATAATTAAATGCGAAACCTGATCATGTTCCTAACTAGTCCATTTGAACAAGAACACAATTGGTTCCTAAGTGGCCCAGTGCCTAAACTCAAGCAGGATCCAAAGAGGCCAAAAACTACTAGAATCTAAGTTTAAATTTTAGCATTGTGCTGCTAAGATTCCAGGTGTACAGGTTGGGTCTTAAATTTCTTCATTAGGATTTTTTAAAACTAGGACGTCATTTTTTGTTGTCTAATAGCCCCCACTCTGACAAAGCCCGAAAATGGTGAAGGTCAAAGTAAATGATTACTATTTTCCCTTAATTAAATGCTTGGAGGATATAGATTCTTTGCCACTATCTACTCTTGGTTGAATAGAGATGATTGATAAGGCATCCAAACTTGACCATTCTTGGATTTGTAGCTCAGTGCGAGCCTACTCTCGTCATGATAAAGACGAATGAAAAAATGTTTGAACTTAACCACTTTTCAGTCTGATGTTTGATGCCTATTCGCTCTCGTCATCATAGAGGCAAATGAAACGCCTAAACTTCACCGCTTTAGGATCTAAAGCTCGGTGATCATCACTTTTAATTTTTCTATGCTGGAAAATTGCAATAATGTTGCGAAGACATTAAGTAATTTATACTTTTCTTTGCAGACATTTTGAGTCAATTCCATTTTTCAAGTGATTGGTGTGCATATTGATCTTTTTGCATCCAAATTGATCGAAGTGGTACCACATAACCTAGATTAGTCCCATCTTATTTTGTTCCTTGTGCTATAGGCACATTAGGGAAAAAACACTATAAAACATCTTATCAATCTAGAACATAATTGGGTTTTTTGTGGGCCCCTACTGGGCCTAGTGTTTTGTTTATTTGGATGTCCTACCTTAGACTCCATTCTTTCTTTCTCTTTAATGCGAAGCAACCTGCAAAATTTGATGTACTCCTTCAAACTAAGCTTGTGATTCAAGTGGGGTCAATAATCACTCTTGGAAATGGAGCCCAAGGACTTGGTTCTCTAAGGTCATTGTTGTCAAGGTGTCTTGAAGGATCCTAAGTAAGCCTAGGAAAGGTGACTAAGCAATTAAGAGCCTTAAATAAGGAGCTTAGCTATTTTATTCTCCGTAAAAACGTCTTTTTTTATTTTCTGTGAATTGATGGACTTACCTATCCTAGGTACAGTCCCCTATGAATTGATGGACTCATTTAGGCTACTGAACTGCTAGTGTGAACCAAAAAGCTGGGCCTTGGACCTCATCCGGGAACCCAACTGGGATCCTGTGCCAGAGCCTAGTCCAACCTCTTTCAACTGGATCCTGGCAGTAGCTCCTGCCTAACCCAAAATCTAGCCTTCAGGTTTGATCTCGGGTCCTTGGGGAAGCACCGAGCCTCAATTTTGGTCCCAATAGCTTTATTGTTGGTGTTCTAAACCAGGTTTACTAAGTAACCAAAAAAAATGAAAAAGAAATAGAGAAACGATAAAAAGTAATGAACTTCAATTAATAGAGTAGCTAGTGAGTTTAAGGCAAAACTTACAAACCAAATCCACTAATCGAAGTTAACCATAAATGAATAGGGACAACCTAAAGGACAGCTGGTTTGCTTCAAAAAGGTCCTCAAAAGGCCCCTGAGTAATCTTTGCTATGGGGACCATCTCGACTCTAGGGATCTAAATTCGGGGGTGACGATACAGTGACATAATGGAGTGCATCATATCACCACTTGACGTCAGCAACAATGGAAATTAGATCTTTATTACACTATCAAACAATCATGTAGCATATTAGTATCAATTATTTCAAATAACACAAATTAAAGGTACTATGCTAGTCCAAAGAAAATCAACAAAAACAATTCAACATATTATAGTGGTCAGGCATACTATATAAAAATTACATCCTTAGAAAATCCGCAATATAATAGGCCAAAGCAAAAGAAAATAAATAGAAAGAGTGAGGAAAAGAACATATACCTGCTCCCAAGATGACTCACTTGATTCACCTGGGAACCTAACAGAGTGACGACGTTTAATGAATAACCCACTTCTCTCTCTCGATTCTCTTCAGTGTTTCTCTTAGGATTTTCTTCTAAAAACATAACGTTCTCCCCCCAATTCGTGCCTTCAACCATAATGGATAGTCCCTATTTTATAGTGCTTATGTGGACAATATGAATTTGTTTAAAGAAAGGAGACCTAATCCTACTCCTATTGAGTCTAATATAAATGGGTGCATTAATGCAGATGAGGCTCAATTTGTGGGGACAAGGTTTGGAATGACCAAAACTCAGAAAATGAAAACTACAAACCCCAATCAGGTTCCTAGTTAGAAGACGTAGAGGAGTACTTGGTCTGGTTAGTTTGTATTAGGTAGGAAGCCGGTCATATTCCTGGGTTGGGCTATAGATAGCACAGCTTGTTTTGGCCTTAATCTTCACGTCTTGCCTCTGTTTTGAATGATTCTTTTTTTTATTAAAATCTTATCGAGTCTAGTTTCTACGAATGCTAATTTAACAATTGTATATAGGTGTGACATAATATATAAGCAAAGAAGTGAATAGATATCATTCTCATCATAAGCCCCAGTACTTAACTTATTTCTTTTCTGCTGCCCTTCATATTTTTGTGTATAATATGTAATTAGAAACATTACTCAATCTACAATGCTAATGTCTAATCTCGATAATTTTATGCATCTTGTAGTGGGTTGAAAATGAAGAATAATGGGTGAGTGCCCACTTCGGAAGGCTGAGAATATGAAGTGAGTATCCACTCTTAAATTTGTGGTCATGTTTCAGACCAAGGGTGCAAACTTTGGAATAGAGGTGAGATTAGGGCCTATGATGATTGAGAAATAGTGGTAAAGTGGGTGAATAGTTGTCCAAGTTTGATTCAATGGGAGTAGTCAATAGACTGCTTTTTGTCCTCAAAAATAAAGGTTTTATTTTCACTCTCCTTTTGCGGGTTTTTAGACTACTAATCTCTATTTTTATCTTTTTTTTTTGGGACTAAAGGGCTCAGTTCAAATGCTTCTTCGAGGAAAAGAATCTTCATGGTCGAGGCTTAAAGAGGTTACTTGTATATCCAATATAGAATCAGACCAGTCGTAGTCGAGTGTAAGAACAAGCAGCTTAAAAGAGGGATGCCCCTAGGAGGACTTTCTAAGCTAAGTTTCAGGGTTAGGGTGCAAAAGGATGGGAATCGACATGAAGGCTCGAATAACCTTATGAATTTCCTAAGTGTGCATAGGTGATGAAATTAGTGTGAATCAACAATTTATTCCTTTCTTTTTCTTCTCAAGCACTTTTTTTTTGTCTTGTTTTATCTTTTTTAGGTTGTTCTTCTCTTCCTTTTTTTCAGTAAGGACCATTTAGTCTGAACTCTCTTTTTTGATTGCTAATTCTGATGTTGACCATGACACAATCCTACTCCCTGGTTAGATCGCTCATGTTTATGAAAGAAATAGGCTCTTTTTGAGGCTCAAATGGGATTTGAGGTGGCAACTTGTTAGGTTTGATAAAGATATTAACATAGGTTATCAAATGAGGCATCCTATCCTAGGCATATTCTTTAAAGCTGTATGACTTATTGCAAAGAAATTTCTTCTCTTTCCTATTTTCATATGACAGATTTAGTATTTTTGTATTTCTTTTCCTCTTCTTTTATTGACGATGACAAACTTCTACTCCCTAGTTAGATCAAATGCGTTTACCAAAGAAATAGGCTCTTTTGGAGGCTCAAATGGGATTTTAAGTGGTAAGTTGCTAGGTTTGATAAAGATATTAACATAGTTTCTCAATGAAGGCATCCTATCCTAGTCGTATTGTTTAAAGCTGCATGACTTATTGCAAAGAAATTTCTGATCTATTTTCAGATGGTAAATTTAGTATTTTTTTTTTCTTCCCCTTCTTTTACTAAGCTCACCTTATAAGGCTTTCAAGCTAGCCCATTTATTTACCCTAAATTAATCATAGGACATAAGCATTATAGAAAAGGAGGTGTATAGAACTAGTAAAATGAGATATTTTACTAGTGATCAAGGTTACATCAAACTTGGACTTAGTACTGAAAAAGAAAAAAGAAATTTCAAGACTCAAGGCTTGATGATAAACTAAATATCTACCTATTCTTCAAACTATTCTTGGGTGCTCTTACGTGGAGACTCTTATTTCGCGAGCATGTTAACATTCTTTAATGTCATGACATTTTTGAGCAGTCTGAACCTTAGACGTTACCCATATGTGGGATGTGGTTCCTGATAAATAACCTTACCTGATCAGCCTTTGAGGGTCAGTTCACTATATGAGCCATATTTGCCCTCCATTGAACAAGAAACTTAAAAAAGATTGCATTTTCCTTCTGCTTAACTAACTCTAGATGCCTAGATGTAATCAAGAGCTCAACAATGTATTACGACCTCATCAAATCCTTATCAAACGTCCAAGGATATGTGATGTGGAGGATATCCTTGTCAATTGCTTTTAGAGACATGGCACCAACAAAGTTCTTCACATGATCATCAAGGTGTTCATTTCCATGGAATTTGGTATACGGCTTGGTGAATTTCAGGGGTAATTTTTGTTTTCAAATTGAAGTGAATCCCGCACAATCATTAAGGTAATTCTTGAACATTGAGGATTCCTTATGTAGTTGTTCTATGGGATCTATGTGCGGACCAGTTTAAGAAGTCCTCTTTTGCCCTTAGTCTTCCTTCTCGCTATTATCTTCCTTTGGGGCTTCCTCGACAAGGGTTTAGAGTGTAGTGGCGATAAGTTCCATTTTCTTTTCACTTTAGTAATCCTGGCTTGCATAAGCTGAGCTATTTTGCTATTACCTATCATTAGAACTTGTGAGCGGTTGGACTACCACTTTGACCTTGACTGTATAGATGGAGTTTCCCCAGCTTCTTCCCAGGAACGTAACCTCTTAGTCTATGGACTCTGCTCATATACCTGATTAGGTTTCTCTATCCTGATCAATGAGGTCACGGTTTGGAGGAGTCAATGTTGTTAATGTGAATAATAGAAATAAAAGGTCAATAACATTGGCTATGAGTTGAAGGAAGTAGTTAATGACTTGCAGTATGGCTGGGGAGAAGATAAGTGCATAAAGGTTTAAGTTGGACTAGAACAGATAAGATGTAAAAAATAGAATTAGGCTACTGGTTTTAAAAGAAATCAGGCCTTACCATAGACAGGGCTATAAGTTGTGCTTAGACAGCAGATCTCCAAGCCTAAGTTGGGTTTGAGTATAGCTTATATGACTGATAGGGCTAAATTAGGTCTAAGCATGACCTTGGTTTGGTTTGCCTAGAATGGGATATTTTAAGCATTTGGATTGATCTAAGTGGACTCATATAGGGATCTTAGACCCAGGGAATGGACGTATGATGAAATGACCATGGATCTTAATTGGACTTATGTATTATGAATGTAATGATGATTAGGTGCAACTTAGAAGATTAAGGCTCTAAAGGTCTAATAAGCACCATTACGAACATTGGACATAGATGAACTCATAGACTATGCATGATGGGCTAAGTAATGCAAGTCGCTTTTGGACTCAGTATCCTACAATTGATGTGTCAAGAGCCTAAACACACTATATCGACTAATAAACTGAGACCATATGCTGAGAGCCTAGTGTATCGATTTTATGCCATCAACACAAACTGGACTCAAACTTATAGTAAACAAACTGGACTAGACTTCCCTATAGGATCTCGGTTAGGTTCCTTCACGAGCCTTAAAATTGACACCCTGACTTCTGCCGTTTTCTCCAAATCTTTACTTAGGTACGTAGACGCAGATCTGAGAATCTCAACGGGGTTCTGCTGGACCTAAAATAGGCCTAAATTCTAGTCCCTCCCTTGACACATATTGGTATGCAAATGCTTTTGTTTTTTAACACCTAGTTGGGCTGGTTTAAGCTTAAGCAAGAATATCATCATACTTTCCATAACTTAAACTAAGGCTTCGATCCAGGGCCAAAAGCCCTTCGAGCTCAATTTACCTAACAGCCGCTTCGATCCTTAATCCATGCCACTAGACTTCCCCCTTCTTTGCCGGGACCCCTAAACACAATAACCACTTTTTAGAACCCTAAAGCACCAATACATGGATCTTTGGGTAAAAGCCAGTTTTAGAAATACCACTAAAATTCTAAACACTTACAAAATCACATAAGCATATGAGTTCAAACCTCATCAAAAGTTCTAAGTTATAAGTAGTTTAGTACTATATAGAATAGTCATCTCATGACCAAAAGGCTTCATACATCATCCATGGTGTGCATGGTAAGACTGAAATATTATAGTTGCTTATCTATATCATATAGATTGAGAAGTGTGTCATAAGTGTCTTGAAATGAATTTTAAATCTCATCCTCTTTTAAAATACATTCCCAATGGAGTCACTCCTATAATGATCAACACAACCCAAGGGAGCCTATCTTAGGTGCAATCCCCCATGAATAGTCAGACTTGTCTGCTAGGTATTTTGTTTTGGAATTAAATCTGATTTATTTTTATAGAAGATAGATTTGGGCTACTAAATTGTAGGCTCAATCTAGAATGTTAGGCCTCAAATCTCATCCAAGAAGCAAGCATAGTTCCTAGGCCATAGCCCTGTCTATGCCCTATCGACTAGATACTAGTAGTAGCCCTTGCATGGCTAGGTTGGATTCCTGGCCTGGCACCACTGAGCCCAGATTATGGTCGAGACAGTTAATAGAGTCACCAGTGAGTTTTAGGAAAAACTTGCAAAGCGAATCTACTCTTTAAAGTGAAATATAAATCGATAGGGAAACTGAAAAGGAGATCGAAAATAACTCAAAAAGGTTTTCAAATAGCCCTAGAGTAGTCCCTGGTGTGGCGGTCATCTTGACTCCATAGGTTCAAATAGAGGATCCGCATTCTAGTGTCATGTTATGGTGATATGAAGGAGTGCATCATATCACCGCCTTTCATCACAAACAACCTCTACTAGTTAATGTGTGAAGTAAATCTCAATTATACTATCAAATAGTCATGTAGTACATTAGTATCAATCGTGTTAAATAACATAAATCAAAGTTATAATGCTAGTCCAAAGAAAATCAAAAGAAACAATTAAACACATTACATCGGGTGGAGTTACTATCTAAAGATTACCTCTTTATAGAATTTGCAATCAAATAGGCAAAAGACATAGAAAATAAATAGAAAGAGCGACGTAGAGATTGGATTTTTACCCTTAGGATGACCTATCTAATTCAGCTAGAAACCTGTTAGAGTCATGCCTCTTAATGAATAACCTGCCTCTCTCTCGATGCCCTTAATATGTATAGTGTTTCTAATTGAGATTTCTCCCAATAACTTGATGTTCTTCTCCCTAATTTTTTATGTCTCTAACCCAAAGGGGTAGCACCCTTTTTATAGAGCTTATGTGGATAATCTCCATTAGTTTAGAGAAAGGATATAATCCTAATCTCATTAAGCTTAATCTAAATGGGTGCAGCAATCTAGGTACGATTCTATTCATGGAGACAAGCTTATCCAATAAAAAGGACTCAGAGAGTGAAAATTATGACCCTGGCCAAGTTCCTAGCCAGAGGACCCTGTTGGGTTATCGATTTAATCAACTTGTCTTAGGTAGGAACCTAGCAGGGTTCCTTGATTGGACTGCAGACAACGTGAATTGTTTTGGCCATCACATTTATAGCATACCTTCTTTTTTTTTTCACCCTTCATTGAAATGTTACTCGGAATATTTTTTCAATAATACTAATTTCATAATTTTTAAAAAGGTGTGATGGAAGATGTAAGGAAAATAGCGAACAGGTGTCATTTTTAACTCAAGCCTTAATATTTGACTTATATCATTTTTATTACTTATTGGATTTTGGTATATAATATGCTATTAGAAAGCTTACTTAAGGAAGAATAATGAAATCTGAACTCAATAATTTTACACACCTTGGAGAGGGGGTGAAAATGAAGAATAAATATCAACTACAGTTTAAATACTGGTAATTTGGTCCTATTTGGGCTTTCAGGTATTTTGTTTCTCTTCTTTGTTATTCTTCATACTCAAGTTAAGGATAATTCTGCTGGGGCCTTGAATACAGAAATTGGGTCATAATTTCATCGTTCCACATTTTATGAAAATTATGATGTCATTTTTAGACATCTAAACCACAGAAAACCTTCTTTATGAATTTCTCTGAATGAAGATCGTATTCTTATGGCCAAAGTTTAATGAATATTTCCAGAGTTATTACTAGGCTCAGGCAATCATTCGAGTTTCTCTGGTGTAGTTTCCTTGAGAAAAAAAAGAACACAATTAGAATTGAAAATTAACATTCGAAAATTGGACTCGTTGTCAATGGTAAATTGAGAGGAACCCGAGTGTATTATTTTTATATTGTTTTATTTAGATGGGTAGTGTGTCGAGCATGGAACCCAATTGGGTTCCGTAGCTTACTTATCCCTTTTAATGTTTGTAGCTGTGCGGGGCCCGGGAACCTAATTGAGCTCTAGAAGCCTACTTACGTTTGCGACTCCCTATCCTTTTGGGGGGGTGATATGACTGTATAGTTTCTCTCGTGCAGGTTGATTTCACCCAAGGCAACATTGAGATGTTCCTAGTGAAGTGCATGTGGCCCAATTTCATCGAGTGTTGTATTATCTTGGAAGGTCCTTTAAATTTAGCTTGGTTTTTGGAAGCAAGAGCAACAACTTAATTTACTTCCCAACAACCTCCATTTTCACTAAAGAATCCTCCTCCCTTAATGTTAAAACAAGGTGCCTTAAAGCCATTAGAAGTGGATGAGTTCAAATACTGGTGCCACTATAGGGATTGCATAGATTATGAAGACCATTTTTATACGCTTCTTCTAAGAACCTTAACCTGCTTGGTAATTTATTACATGTTGTTTCTTAACAACTAGATTCTTATTCCTAGCATATATGAAATGCGTAGGGTGCACCATCCAAAATCCTTATTCGCAAGTTTTGGGTCAACTTGGCTAAAGGAGGGGAAGATCCGCTTTTCAAGGGCATCCTTTGTGTTCGGACTCAGAATGTCCCGAACTTCCTTTGTATCCAAGTTTCCAATGAGTAAGTGTTTTGCTTATCCGTTAGGTATGACGTTTCATCTTTTTAATGATGTTATAATTTCTATACGTACCACCTCGTGTGTGGTGTAAAGGATTTGATGTTACTAGCTATATCACTAAGGGTGCTCCTTCCTTTTTAGGGAACCCACTGCTAAGAACTCTGTAGTTAAGCATGCTTGATGTAGAGAAATCTTAGGATGGGTGACATCCTGAGAAGTTTCGCAAGCAACATGTGAGGAAGGACGAAGCACGTCGAAAAGGCTTATAGTGATTTATGGGGCCAGTCAATTATCCATGAAGGCATTTCTGATAATTGTCCTGGCCCAAGAAGGCGTTGGGTCGTTACAAATAGTGCTAGAGTCGACCTGCAACCTTTGAGCTGCACCAGTAGATAGAAGAGCCCTGGGTAGTCACCTAGTGGGGCAAAGATACTAGGATGGACCACCGGTTAAAAGGACTTGTAAGTTAATTAGTGAGGTACAATGAGGACATTGTAAGGTTTAAGTGGGAGTGATTGTAACACCCCGTCTGTGGCCTAAAAGATTTGATGAGAATATTTATATCACCAAAGTACATCTTTGTTTTTGGAGAGCTCTACAGTTGAGCATGCTTAATGTAGATAAATCTTAGAATGGGTGACATCGTGCGAAGTTTCGCAGAAAGCGTGTGAGCGAGGAAAAAGAATGCTAGAAAGCCTTGTGGTGACTTGTGAGGCCTATCAACAACCGTTGAAATCATTCTTGGTAACCGTATATGGCCTAAAGAGGGGTCGGAGCATTACACCATATTATACTCAAGAGCATACTAGGGCACCTATTCATCGTGAAAATTCTTCTACGGAATTATTTCTAAAGTCATCATCCTCGAACACATGAGGTATTGCTGCTCTCCTATTTCTTTTGCAAATTATGTTTTTTTAAAATTTTCTAACCTGATTTTAGGTACAAAATCATGGCAACCATGGTGGTGATGGGCTTCGACCTCAGCCCCGTTCTTACACATAGGAAGTTCTAGGTGAGCTATATATGAATCATCTTGTAAGGAGGGTCAAGAGAAGCCACAATGGTGGTGGTGGGCCCCAACTAGAGGCTAGTCCCTCATGCATTGAAGGGTCTAGGCAAATAAGGAATGAATCCCCTAGTGTAAAGGGGTCAAGGAAAGATACCAATATTCCTGTTTCCATTCTACAACTTTACAGCTTGATTCACAAATCCTTATTTCCTTTAGGACATAAAGATCTAATTCTTTGATATGTGGCTAGTACCAGTCCAGTTTTTGTTAACATGGGGTCATTGGCAACATCTATTGTCAACCATATCTTTGGTGGGTATAGAGATGGTTTTTGAAGTGATAGACAGGATGAATAATTTAGCCTAGAGATCCATGTATGATGTCATTTTCCAAATGTTCATTTAATGTTCTATATGTAAGCTAGTCACTTAGGATCTTTTATGTGATGTCATGTGTACAAGTTTTACTTTTTAGAACCTATGTGTATTTAACCTCACTCCTCAAAAGAGGGAAAAAAATAATACAAAGGAATGATAAGTATTGTGTATTGTGAGCTCGAGTAAAACGATCCTCACTGAGTTTGTAGTTGGGCAGGGCTTAGTAGGAATCTAATGGACTTCCTGTGAGGCACTTTGAGTTTACTAGGGTTATGTTATTGCCTCCTAGACTCTGCTGCTATGAGAACCCAACCGAGGTTCACCATATCCATTCCCATCTTCATGTGTGGGATAAGGTTATTTAGATGCTACAAGTGTAAATTGTGACGTTCATGAGCTTCATTTCATCGCTTCTAGTTTTTGGTCCCTAGGAGATCGCTTTACCACTATGGCCATCGGCTTTAGAAAAAGCCTAATGTATTGAATGCAATTCTACAAACTAAAAGACATACTCAAGTTAAAGAGTTTCCGCCTAAATGCTCAATTTAACATTTGTCCAGTGAAAATCTCATGGGAATTCTTAAGGGCTACAGTGGAGTTCTGGGACACTGATGTCCATGTATATCTTCATATTTGTGAATTAAGAACTTTACGCTCTCATCGAAGAGTTTGTCATCATTTTGGGTTTTCGAGTGTATTGTCCTCCTATTCTCCCATTTAAACCTTTACACTTTGCTGCCAAGTACTACAACCTATTAGGAATAGGTAATGAGAATATATCCTCCATTCTCTTTAGAGAAGATGTGTATTTCAATTCTATTGTCCTATTTCTAAAATGGCCTTCATAAGTGTAGGGCCTTTGAGTTATGCCTTATATGGGGCCCCTTATTTGTTGACATGTCAAAAAATCATTGGCTTGCAATGATGTATCCATGGAGGGAATTTAACAAACACTCAATTTTGATTTCAAATGCAAAGGAAACAAGCTGAAATCATAAGTGAATCTAAGTAGATTCCGAGAGGGAGTGAAGAATATGTGTAATTTAAACTCTTAATCAGATACAGATATCACCACTAAGCTTGAGTTTAGGGCCCCTAAGCTTGATTAGGGTATAGATATCACCACCTAATTAAGGCTTTAAACTTACTTGATTACCACCCAATCTAGCCTAGACTAGGATAAGCAAGTAAGAGTTTAAAGGAAACAAGAGCAACACTCTCAATTCTCATTCAATGTAATATCAAAGCTAAGCACAAAATAAGCCTTCTAAAGGCCTTATACACATGACCTAGCAGCTAGTATGCTTAGGAGGTTTCCTTTTGAGGTAGGAAAACTCATAAGTATGCTTAGCATTCGCTTAGAAATAAACTAATTGTAAAAGCTTAACTTAAGCTAATTACAATATGTGAGCTTAGCAAAGCAAAACAACTGACTAAGCTCAGCATAAGTACACTTAATTAGCTTAAGTACATTAGAATACTAAAGAAAAAGAGGGAAAAGCAGCCATAAAGTAGCTCCCTTTTTCGGCTGACCAATCAATTTGCAATGTGTCAAATCTTCCTTTGTTTTCTCATTGGCTAAGCTCTTTCGAAGGCTAATTTGCAGCATATGATGATGTTTCTTACAGCCTTGAGCATGATTGGAAGTAAACAAGCAACCCAGTAGCTGAGCAAATCCTTGGAGGGGGGAAATTACACCTAGCACTAAACCGGGTTCTAAAGCCCATTTTTGCCCGATATTATACCCTCCGTTAAGCCTAACAAAGCTAGGCATGATTTTGCTTGCAGACCATGGGCAGAAACTTTAGGATGTGTACAAAACCCCCAAATCAAGAAATCAAGGTTATGACTTGCTTAAGTAGTAGAATTCCAAGTAAATATTTACCCCGGTGGTTTCAGACTCAAACTGACAGGGTTGACAAAATGGCCTGATTTCTTCGCTTCGACTGAGCATGATTGGCTTTGCTTACTTGAACCTGAAAGATAACATCTAGGGGAACCCAAACATGCAAAAATATAGGACTTAAACCACAATGCAAGAAATCACATGAACAAAACAGGGTACATTCTAGTCATGGAACCCGAGACCATCCTCTTGACTCCTTAGAATAATGTGAGTCATGGCTTAGACTTTGGAGGTTGAATTAGACCTTGCTGGATTTGTTGGACCTTCATCTGAGTCTTGGCTTAAGGGGACTCCATCATGCTCCTTTTGTTGAGAAGATTTGATCCTTAAATCGGGAAGGTAATCACCGGCATGATAAGGGCTCAAATCAGCTACATTGAATGTAGCTTAAACTCAAATAGTCACTTGACAAATCAATCTTATAAGTATTGTCATTAATCTTTTCAAGTACCTCAAATGGACCTTCAGCTCTTGGCATTAACTTGTTCTTCCTCTTTGAAGGGAATCTCTCCTTCCTTAAGTGTATCTAAACGAGGTCTCCAGGTTGAAAATCTTTTTTTTTTTTTTCTGTGCTTGTTGGGGTGAGCTTGATAAGATGCATTTTTTTTCTCTGTTATGATCATCAACAACTCATCTATCTTCTAGATTTCTTCTACCCTTGCGGCTGCATCTGCACTTAGCTTTTAGTCTAAAGGCCTTATAGTGAGATCAAGTGGACTAAAAGGATCAATCCCATAGACCACCTTGAATGGTGGTAGGCCAGTAGCTTTGCTAGGAGCTTTATTGTAGGCAAATTCTGCATGAGGTAAAAGCAAACCCCAAGATTTGGCATGAGGTTTGATCAAGACCCTTAGGAGAGTCCCTAGGGTACGATAAGTAACCTTAGTTTTCCTATCAGTTTGTGGATGGCAAGTGGTACTATACTTGAGTTTAGTACCCAACTTCCTCCACAGTATAATCCAGAAATGACTAAGAAACTTATCATCCCTATTCATAAACAATAGATCTAGGAATACCATGTAATCTAGTGACCTCTTTAAAGTACAACTCAACAGTGTGTGCAGCATCATTAGTTTTTTTACATGGAATGAAATAACACATCTTAGAAAACCTATCCACCAAAATAAAGATAAAATCCTTGTTCCTTTAGGTTCTAGGCAAACTAAGAATGAAATCCATACTAACATTAACCCAAGGATGAGTGGGAATAGGCAATGGTGTGTAAAGGCCTTGGGGAAGAGAATGACTCTTCACCACTTAACACGTACTACACCTTTTCAAGAGGTCTGGAACATCCTTCTCCATACCTGGCCAATAGTAGTACTCTCTTAGCATGATAAGTGTCATGTTTCCACCATAATGGCCAGCTAATGAACCTCTATGTACTTATCTAATCAAAAGTTATCTTATGCTATACTTTGGTACACACAGTCGTGTAACCTTGAACAAAAACCCTTCTTGGATTAAGAAATCACCTTTAGGGTGTTTTAAACAAGCAGCAAACAACTCCCTAAAGTCTTTATGTTCAGCATATAAACACTTTAGTTGCTCAAAACCAAGTATACAAGCATCTAACTGAAACAAAAGTAGTTACCTCTGGGATAAAGCATCAGCTCCTTGGTTGAGTTTTCCAGATTTATGCTTCTTTGTAAAATGAAATGATTGGAGATACTCAACTCATTTTCTATGACGTGAGTTTAACTTGTGTTGACTTTGAATATACTTCAAATCCTCAAGATCAGAATTCAAAATAAACTCACTTGCAACAAGATAATGACTCAAATGCTCTAAGCACCTCGCAATAGCATAGAACTCTTTATCATAGGTGGAATACTTTCATCTTGAATCACACACTTTCTCACTAAAGAATGCTAAAGGTTTACCTTCTTGAGTAAGAACACCACCTATACCAACTCAAGAGGCATCACGTTCGACTTCAAAGGCCTTCTCAAAGCACGGTAAAGGAAGAACGGGTGCTTGAGTAAGTCTCTTCTTCACTTCTTCAACGGTAGATTGGCCTTTGGGGATCCAAATGAATGATGTACCCTTAATAACCTCAGTTATAAGAGCCATCATTGTACTAAAGTTCCTTATAAATCTCCTGTAAAAAGATGTAAGTCTATGGAAGCTTCGTAGATTATGAACACTTTGAGGAACAAGCCAAGACTGAATGGCCTCAACCTTGCTCTCGTCTGCCTTAATGCCTTGTCCAGTAACAATGTAAACTAAGAATGTCACCTCATACATGAAAAAGGCACATTCTTAAGGTTACGAAACAATTTCTTATGTTCAAGAATAAGCATGACTTGTCTAAGGTGATCTTGATGCTCTTGCTCCTCCTTGCTATAAATCAGGATGTCATCGAATTATACCACCATAAATTTATCAATGTATGGCCTTCATTAACCCAAAAAAGGTACTAGGAGCATTTGAAAGACCAAATGGCATAACTAACCACTAATAAAGTCCTCCTTTAGTCTTAAAGGCCATTTTCCATTCATCACCTTCTTTTATCTGAGTTTGGTAGTGCCCACTTTGAAGATCAATCTTGGAGAACACTTGAGAGCCATCTAACTCATCTAGCATATCTTTAAGCCTAGGTATAGGGTACCTATACTTGATTGTGATCTTGTTAATGGCCTTGCTACCCACACATATACGCATTCCTCCATCCTTCTTAAGAACTAATAAAGTAGGCACGACTCTTAACAACTCATAGATGAAGCCCTTTAACATTAGTTCCTTAACTTGCCTTTGAACCTCCATGGTTTCCTTGTGATTCATTCTGTAGGCTAGCTTATTTGGGAGGATAGAACCAAGAATAAGGTCAATGTGGTGTTGGATATCTTTTTTGGGAGGTAAACTCGTAGGTATCTCCTCAGGGAATAAATGACAGAATTTATGTACGAGTGCTTTGGCGATAGGGTGAGAGGGTAACAGGGTGGTTCACCTTAGATAGTTAATATCCAATCTTTGAAGGCCTTGAATTCATGAGACGAGGGCTTAGCAATGGCTCACCAAAAGTAACGAGCAAATCAGATTGATGGGGTTTCTTTCGAGGGTTATCTTTTTGGAGCTGAGATGGGCATAAAGGGGCTAACGTAATCTTCTTTCCCTCCTTACTAAAGGAGTATGTATTCAAGAAGCCATTATGCATTACCTTTCGGTCATATAACCATGGTCTTCCCAGTAAGATATGACATGCATCCATAGGAATAACATGACACCAAGCTCATCTTGATAGTTCTTTATAATGGAGAAAGAAATGAGGCACCTAGAGTTCGCTTGGATGCCCTTGCTTTGATTCAGCCATTGAATGTTGTATGGATATGGATGAGTTATGGTTTGCAAGCCTAGTTTCTCAATCATGCTAAGAGAAACTATATTAGCATAGCTTCCTCCATCAATAATAACATAACACACCTTCTCTTGAACCGTACAATGGGAATGAAAAATGTTCTCTCTTTGCTCATCGTTAGCTCCTTTCTAGCTACTCAAAACGCTTCTCAAAACCAACATTTCTCCTTTATCAGCCTTCTCCACTACCTCTTCTTGAGTTTCCTCAAGATCATCCTTGAAATCTTCCTTTTTTTCCTCCTCCTCAAATACCTCCTTTACGGCTGCCTATTCGGCTAATGTGATAACCTTAGAGTTTGGACAGTCCGAGGTAATATGCCTAAGACCTTGGCATGTAAAATACCTTCTATTGCTCATGGGGATAGGATTGGGTCTATTTTGAAGGGGTTGGCTCTTTTGTGGAGTTCGGGTTCCTTGTGGAAAGAAAGGGAATGTATTTGTGGGCTTTCGAATTGGTTTAGAACTCCCCTTGTTAAAGGGTTGGTTTCAGGTAAAAGGCTTTGTGTACTGAGGTTTAAGGGGCTGTTTTGCCTTCTTTTGTTGCTCAACTTTATGAGCAAGTGCCCAACTTCATCAAAAGTAGTGTAAGTTTACAAATCAACTACACTAGCATACCTAGGATCAAGGTCTCCTAAGTACCTAACTATAGTTTGCTCTTCGAGTTCTTGGAGGTCACACTCAATGAAAAGCTTTTCAAACTCACAAGTGTATTCCTCTACATTCAAGTTACCTTGTGTCAAGTTATGGAATTGAGAATTGTAATCTTAAACGTAGGTTTGGGGTAGAAACTGAGCCTTAAGCTTGGCCTTCATCTTCTCCCATCCTCGGATTGTTGCTTTTCTTTCTCTAACTCTCTTAGCACATAGGTTTTTCTACTAAAGATAGGCATATTTTCTTAGTCTTAAGGCCACCAATTTTACCTTCTTGTCTTCTGAAACTTCCTTGTACTCAAAAACACGCTCAACTGTATGCATCTAATCTAAAAATTCTTCAGGATCAAGCTTGCCTTCAAACTCGAGAATCTCAACTCTAAAGTCATTAAAGTTTGCTTGAAACCTTGGTTCCGGTATGGCCATTCTTAAGGGTTCATCCTTACTAGATGAATCCAAAGAATGACCTGCTACTCGTTCTTGTCTTCTAAAATTAGATTGGGTTAGTTCCTCACACATCTTTTGCTTTTGCTTCAAAACAGCACCAAGCTGTTTTCTCAAGTTATCATTCTTAACTTTGAGCTCTTGATTACGTTGAGCATCCTCATTGATTTTTCTCATCAACAACTCATTCTGAGTTGAGAGTGATTGATAATTCTTTATGACTGCCTCAAACTTTTCATCCAAAGCCAAACTTGAACTCATCTCGTAACTGGGTATGCATTTGGGTTAATTTGAGTTTCTATTTGGATTTATGTTTTGGGCAGTGTGGAGACCAGTGCCAGGCCAAGAAGAAACTTGCTCTGATACCAAATATAATGTATCTATGGAGGGAATTCAACAAATACTCAATTCTGATTTCAAATGCAGAGGAAACAAGCTGAAATCGTAAGTGAGTCTGAGTAGATTCCGAAAGGGAGTGCAAGATATGTGTCCATTGTCGCAAGCGCACGGGTAGTCGTAGTATAGATAAAAAGATCACCCTCAGGGACCAATGTAATCTATCGAGCTTTATCTATCAGAATATGCTAAGTAAAATTCTAATTCAAGGGGTTTCGATTCAACAACTTCTAATTCACTAATTTTAAATCAATTAAGGAAAAATGCCTAGGAATTCATGCAGTTGGAAAAGGTGATTGGATCAAAATGATAAACATGTGCTTTTCTCTAATCGATTAATCTCGAGGAATTATAATCTCCCCAAAAATTTAGTCTATTCTTTCGAAATCAACCAAATTTGCCTAAAGTAAGTAAAAGTCATTCTTTCAAACTAATTTGTCCTAATCCAAGTTGAATATCTTCGATTATACTTTAGCCCTCCTAAAATGCAAATCTCTCTTTCGAGACGACACTATGTCAGGCTTTATCCAATAATATAACAATCAAATGTCACCTTTCAGTTTTTCACTTAATTGTTTCAAGTGTGCAGGCAAACTTGGGCAAAAAATCCACTCACAACATGATAACTACTTGATAGAACGAAATCAACCAATCATGAAATAAGCACAATTCTATAGACTAAAATATGATCCAATTGAACTTTCATAAACTACTAAATCCCTAGACAAAATAAACTACTCACATATGATTAAAGAGTAAACAACTAAGCAATGTTTTTATAAAATCTAAGAGAAAGGGCTTGCCTAAGATAGCTTTTCAACTAAGGGCTTCAAACCGCCTCAAAATCAAACACACACACTCAAGAATTCTCACTAATACAATAATCAAACTGAAAATCTTAACTAAAAAGAGTAAAATTTGGGAAAGAAAATGAACTATGCTATGCTTCCTCTCTACGCCATTACTGGTGAACGGTACCTTTTTATAGAAGAGCTTAGATCATTTTAGCCATACAACCGAAGGAAGACGAAGAGGCTGCAGTTTCACAGCTCGCCAAGGCCCGTGCCAGGTACTACGGTTCGATCGTGGCCTTGGCTGGTATCGATTTTCTACTCTTTTCTTGGTTCATGGGAGTAGCATCACATGGGTGTTCATGGGGGGGTTAAAATACATCCAATAAGGGTCACATGCTGGGTAAAAAGGCCTAAAATCCTGCAAAACATATCAAACAACCATTCCTAAGTATAAATCGAGAATATGAGTATAGATTATGACTTACAGCACATAATTTCCCTAAAAATGTTGCACAGTAGCCCTAAAATGATATATATATATATATATATATATATATATATATATATATATATATATATATATATATATATATATATATATATATATATATATATATATATATATATATATATATATATATATATATATATATATATATATATACATATATATATATATATTAAGCACTTATCAAACTCCCCCGTGGTTAAACTATTGCTTGTCCTTAAGCGATGCTAAAATCAACAATATATACAACCTCCTCAGGATAGATATAGCTAACATTCCAATGGCAAAGCTGATCTAAAGGTAGCCCAAAATGATGCAAAAATCATTGGCGAATAGATTAGGGAATGAAATTTTCGAAAATCGATTGGTAGACCACAATGTCAAACTTGAGTCATCCCTCGAAATCGTCAAATACAATCATTCACATATTAAACAATTAAGGCTAGCAAGACTAGTAGAACCTTATTATAGTTGTGTAGCACTCATCATTCATGTGCTTGAAAATGTATACATATAAAAGGTTCCCTCAATCCTCATTCCTTAAACTCAAGTCTACCATAAGCTTAAGAAGACTCTAAAATTCGCCGTCAGTAAAATGCAAACACACTAGATAATCATGAGGACTTTCATAGGGTTGTAATGAGGCCATAGGTAAAGGTAAGAGGGGAACAAATGCTTTGGAATGAGGAGCTAGAAGCCATAGACTAAGAGCCAAACGATTCCAATGCACCATAATACATCCTTCCTAGATCATTAGAATTTATGAACAAAATACATTCCCAATTGAAGAGAGAATGAGTCAAAAATCAGAAGAATTTACAATTCTAATAAGGCTACTTTTTCTTTCTTTTTTTTAACTTTTCCCTTTTTTTTCTATTTTTTCATTTTCATTTTGTGTTTTTTTTGTTGTTTGTTTTTTCAAATGCATTAGCCAAGGGAAATCCATAACAAACTTTAAATTCCAACTCTTCTCTAAACTTTATACAATTAGATAAGGGATTTATCAAGATCTCACATCCCTTCACCAAACAACCAAAACCCACTAAAAGAGAAGAATGCACCTTACTGGTATCCTATCAAACTTGATGCTAAAGAATGAAACGCTCCACTAGTCTTGGCCTAAGGGTATGATAATCATTTGACCATAGGCTATAATAGGAGGTTCAAATCAACAAAACTGGATCTAGGCTCAAAGGATCCAGTAAGGGATATAATATACAACAAAGGTGGCTATTTGGCCGTTAGGTTTAACAAATCAAAGAAAAAGGCCTTAATTATATTGCCTAAATGCATATGCAAAATGTGATCCTGAATAAGAATCAAAGCAAGTTCTAGAGAAATGATGCCAAGAAAGAGTCACACACGAAAGAAATATGAGACGAACTTATTAAATAGTCCCTAAAAACTCAAAGGCTCACAGGACATCTACTAAGATCATAACTAGCTCATCAGTAAACACATGCCAAAATTCATGTAAAGACTCATGGGGTAATCAACTCACATTCAGCATGTGGTCAAAACATGGATCTTGTTTTCTCAAACATTTTATGCGCAATTTGGGCGAATCAAAGGATCAAACAAAACCAAAGAAGTCTACCAAATCTAAAAAGATCATCACCGGAGGATTTTTTTGATTTCTCTTTTTTCCAAATTTTTTTGGATTTTTTATGCATGCTCCTATTAACGACGGAAACTAAAATGCAAACTAAAATACAAAAGGACTAATAAAAGAAAAACTAAAATGCAACCTAGAATGAAAAGAAAACTAAATGCACTATTAAAATACTGCGATACAAAACTAAAACCTAAAATAAAAACTCCAAAAATGATCACGAGCAACATAAACAAAGCACAAGCACACCAAACCAAATCAGGCATTAGATGCCAAATATAACAACTAACTCCCCCATACTTGAATCACATAGTGCCCTCAATGTGGGCACATAATAGAAAAAGGGAAGGGGAATAGCACAAAGCAATGAGAAAGAAGGTGGTGGAGGAGGATGGGCTGTTTGTCCATAAGAGATATGCTAATCCCGCCAGGTCTCTAAACATGCCCTATAGTCCTGAAAATTTTTTGTCTAGGAAGCAAGCATCCCATGAAGCTCATCATGGCGCTCTTGGACAAAGTCTTGAAGAGTGGCATTCTTAGAGGCAACAAATGCTCGAAGGGAAATTTACTCCTCTTCAATGGGTCTAAGGGTGCCTTGGAGGTCGATATAGTCTGGAGGAGGTGGTTGAGAGGAAGAACTAGGTCTAACTTGACTAGAATGAGGGGTTGGATGATGCGATGCGGATTGAACAACCTCGTCATCACCAGGTACCCAATAACGGTAAGCCCGGTGAAGTAAAGTAGTTAGATCGACATTAGGAAGCGGCAAAAGCCGATCCCCACGGCAAAACCAACATAAACACCCAGCCTCAACTTTACAAAAGTTCATAATTTCAAAAGTAGCTTGATCAAGTAGCTTGGACCTGAAAACTCTATCCTTAGGGTTGGGCTCAATACCAAAAATCTAGCAATAGTAGTCACAATACCCCCGATGACTATCCTACCGTTACTGTTAACAACAGCACTATACAATTGCCTAGCCAAAAATGAACCGGGGTCAAGTTCGACACCGTCAGGCATAAAGGATAAGAAGCACAACTCAGATAATCTCGGGACATTCAGACTATCATCTCGAGCAAAGAAATAACAAGCTAAGATACACTGAGCTACTCTAATGCAACGGTTGTTGATATGTGTACACTTCGATGAACTAGTACTATACTCCCCGAAAGTTCACCCCAAAATACATTCGGATTGAATTCGCAGGGGACTTGCCGAATCAATAAATCCATACTAGCTAGAAAACCTAATATATTGTTAGCGGTGCCTAAGTTCAACTTGTATAATTGTCCCTGCAAATAAAATGATATGTACCCGGCTTGACATTAAGGCCCTCTAGTGACCTCGATATGGAGTGTACTCAGGAACTCTAGGGTCAGGTTCCAGTATGTATGCTCCTTTCTTCTGAAAAGTGTGCCATACTATCCCGTGCAAATAACCACCGAATATCATCTACCATTCCTAATCGAGCTAACAATTCCTCATCATAATATCTAGTTGTCATAACCATGCGTTCATTCAAACAATTATATCTAGCAAAATGATTAGAATTTGTTAAACTCAGGTGTGAGGAATGTTACCTTGTGCTCGTACATTGGTGGAGGCTGGGGATGTGCTTTGAGGTTAGGCTGGTGCTTGACTTGAGGATCCAATCTCTTTGATACTTCTTTGTCTCTTGGTAGGTGTCATTGTTTCAAAATGGAAAAAAACCAAAACTAAAACCTAAAGAAGAAAATTTAAAGAAGAAAAATAAAGAAATTTAGTAAAAAGAAGAAGAATAAGAGAGAGAAAATGATGGGTATGGTGGATGAGTGAAGTGAGATGAGTTTGAAGAAGAAGAAGAAGAAGAAAAAGGTGAAATTTGTGTGGAAAGAGGAAAGATTAAGTGAAGAGGGATTATTTTGGGCGAAAATGGGTGAAAATTGAGAAGGAATAAGATAAGAATGAAGTTCATAGTTATGGAGGGTTTAGATAGAGAAACTGAATATAGAGAGAGAGAGGGGCTCGTGAACGAAGATGAAGTATGAGGGTGTTGAATTAGAGAGTACACAACCACAAAAGGGGGGTGAATTGTGGTGTCCGATTTTCGCAAGTTGCTGACAAACAGTCTTAGACCCTGTTCGCACAGGTTGCTTCTGAGATAAGCAGAAGCGAAAATCCAACAAAATTGAATGCGAAAATAATGGACACAGGATTTTTACGTGGAAAACACCTCTAGCCCAACTGAGGTTAAAAACCACGACCTACCTCCTGTAGGATTTGCACACTTTACTAAACGGGTTAAACACGTTACAATAGTAACACACCTTGTTACAACTTGTAACACACGTAACTTGTCTTCCCTAAGACGAGTTACCCCACGTCCAAAATCCCCTTGATTTGGACACACACTCTTCTCACTCTTGTGAAAGAAGAATATAAAGGAAAAACACCCTATTACAATGCTTCTTTAACTAAGCTAATATAGGGTACAATGAAGTCCTAGTATGCCAACTTTGAAAGCTCAATTAATTCACTCACAAGGCTCGGTTTTCTTTTCAAATGTTTTAGCTCATGAACTCAGATTTTTTTCTCTTTGAAAACCGATGTCTCCAAGATTGTAAGAAGCCGCCTTTTATAGTGCTTGGAAAACAATTCATCAAATTTTTTGGAAACTAAAAAATCTGAAGAATATAGAATCTTTTACCCACAAGGGATGGAAAAACTATTTCTGAAATTTTTGGAAACTAAAATCCTAGAGAAAATAGAATCCTTTAGCTATAAGGGGTAAGGTGACATGAGCTGAAAAACACTTCCTGAACCGCGTGCATAAGGCGGTGTTCTTTAGCAGCTAGCCCATGTTTTTCTCAACTACCTTATCCACTTGCCAAAAATTGGATATTCTTTTTATTCAAAAAGATTTTGCAAATCCCTTAAGATTTGGGTAAAGAATAAAATACTCCATAAAAAAATCTTTCTTGCAAATCTTTGAAGAAGCTGCTCAAAATCCAAAAGATAAAAATCGTGCAAAGCAGTTTTTCGCAGCTTATTCTGGAAACACCCTGATCGCCCTGTTTCCAGGGTTGTTCTGAAGGGTGATCCGAAATATTTTCCGAAAAGCAAAATCGTTTCCAGTGAGTGGTAAATTAAAACTTTCTAATTGGCATATTAACAAGAGTCTAAAAATATAAAACCAAATCAAATCAAGACATCTTGTTGTAACCACTAGTCATCTTGTAGAACGACTTTGCTGCAAACACTTCACAGAATATGCTTCAAACACCGCACGGAACCTGTTTGTCACAGCTGCACATATCTTATGTTTCAAACACTTCTCAGGATATGCTTCAAAACACCTCACAGAACCTGTTCCTCACAGGTGTTCTTACATTGCTGACTTGAGTACCTGTTCTTGATAAACCATTAGTCAAGCAGTTTTAATACATTGAGAACAGCAGTAAGGTCCTGTTTGGAAAGCCTGTTTGGAGCAACAACAACAACACTTGGATTTGTTATCATCAAAACTTTATACATTCTAACAAATTCCCCCTTTTTGATGATGACAAACCAAGTGACCATATTGACTTTCAAGGGCAATTTAAGTGATTTGTACCAATTATTCAAATTCACATAAAGCAGTTAGTATCGAAAAGATTGTAAGAAATTTAACTCGTCCATGGCAGAACTAAAACAATATTGGTCAACCTATCTTCCCCCTTTTGGCATCATTAAAAAGTAGGGGCGAACAGTCAAACAGAGGGTGTTTGCTATCAGCACCACTTGGGTAATGGAGGAAAGTCAACAGGCGATACACTCAAGTGTTTTGGTACGGTAATGAGATTGGCCATCCTAGTCACACACAAGCAATTCACAACAAAAAGCAAGCAAGGCAAAGCCAATCAAAAAACAAGATATCCTGTCATTCATCAAAAGAGTGCAACAGAGTACAAACTGATTCACCAAGAGAAGTGAGAACAGGCTATGAGAACAACAGATGGGAACAGCTCATGAGGGGTGTTCAAGGAGCAGAAGGAGAAAATTTTGCTGAAAGTGAAGAGAGAAGGGCGAGGAGATCTGCATGGCGTTTTGCATTTAGAGCTTTTTCCTCGTCCAGGGCAGCCTTTACAGCGTTAAGCTCAGTACTGAGGCGAGAGTTTTCTTCCAAAGCAGCCTCAAGCTTGGTTGAGGAACTGCCAGGAACAGGAGGACGGGGTGTTCTGGTCCCCTGTTCTGAGGCAGACCCTTCAATCAAAGCATACCCACACCCCATAAGGGTGTTACTCCCGATCTCATCAATGAACTGAGCGCCCACCTTCTTCTGCAGTGTCACCCCAAAGTGCTCAAACACACTAGTCAGAAAGAAGCCGTATCCCAGATCATGTTCCCTAGAGGTGTTTGTAATTCTTGCAATATGTCAAATCATGATGGCAGGAAGGTTAATTTGCACCTTCCGTGTCCATCAGATCCATCAAACACTGATCCATGGCATCAGCAAGATTTCGACCCTGGCCTCTGGGGATGACATTCTTGATGATAAACCAAAATAGCAATTGATGGAGCGATGTCATGTCCCCTTTCTTCACAGACTTGGGTGTTTGCAGGCTTGGTTGCTGGCTAAATTTCTGGGCGAGTTCCAGCAGCCTGGCTGTCCCTAGAATAGTCTTGTCTTCCCTCACATATATATCAAAGCCTGTGGAGGGAATTCCCAGAATGTCCCCTAATATCTTCGCATCAAAGCGAAGCTGCTTCCCATTAACAATACTTGTCACCACTCCTTCGGTGACAGTGCAGTTGGCATAGAACTCTGCCAACTCATGTATAGAACACCCCAGCTGGGTGTTTGTAAACAACTCATACCACCCCTGTGCATGCAGCTTGTGCAGAAATACCCCCAGTCCCTGTTCCTCAAAATATTTGACCTTTATAATTTTGCCCCTGACAACCCGTCTCTGAATCAATTGGGTCAGTTTGGCTGAGATTGCAGACGGGGTAGATTTCTTGGCTCGTTTAGGTTGGGGCTCAGTAGGAGGGTCTTGGGTGGAGGCATGTTTGAGGGAGGCTTTTCTCTTGGGAGTTTTGAGGGGTGATGGTTTTGGTATAGGAAGAGGCTTATCCTCTGAGGACTCTGAGAACACGGGCGTGCCCTGTTTGAAGGCAGTGTTCTCAGTGTCGCTATCTGATGAAGGCTCAGAGGAGGAATCAATCTCCTCAACAACAGGGGCTGACTGTTTGGCAGGACGAGGAGTGGAGTGAAAAGCTATTCGGGCTGATTTTCTTGTGGGTCTATTTGTGGGTTTGGCCGAAGAGGGGATTTGTGGTTTTGGTTTGACAGGGGGTTCACTTTTCGAGGGCTCTTCAGTCTGGCCGCTTTTAGGCCTTGATGGTGGTCGTGTTCTTGGCATTCTAGTACGCCTAGCCATAATTTTGTACCGTTTGCGTTTCTCACCGGTTGGTGGTACCGGTGTGGCTTGTTTAGTTTTGGCAGGGGCCTCCTTCAGTTGACCACTACTTCCCCTTTCTTCTCTTGACAAATCCTCCCCTAGGTTCTCCTTAAAAACTTCAGGCCCTGTTTCTGACCCTGTTTCCTACTCAGGAAACAGCCCAAACGAGTTGATGTCATCTAACCCATGGTCCAATAGAAAAAGTTCATCTAAAGCCCCCAATTTCTCTTTCAGATGCCCCAACAAGTTCTTGGGGTTGACATGCGCCCGTTTCACCAAACAAAATCAATTTCCACCCAAATTTGTACGGGATGTCTTCCAATTTCAAATTCACTGTTCTAAGGTCGATACTTTTTAAAAACCCAAAAGATTTATAGGCAATGGATCGAGGAGGTTCAGTATTTTTACCTTCCATGAGGGCCGTCAGAAATTATGTAGGTGCAAACAGGGCTGTGGCTGTTTGCAAGGCTGTGCCCTGTGTCTGGTTGCCCTGGATCAAGGTCGAGGAGCTCTCGAAGCTAATGGGAACGCCATTTTTCAGAGGAAGGAGAGAGATTAGGGTTTCTTGAATAGAGTTTCAAAGCAAGAGAGTTTCGGTGGAGGTGAGAGATTGAGCAAGAGCTTTAAAGGGAGAGAGAGACGTGCAAAATCTTTAAAAGATTTTGCCCGTTTTTGCAACGGACTTTAGCATTTATTGCGCACACCTCGGGAAGAGATTAGCGGTTTTCAATTTGTTGCACACATTTGACAAACAAGAGGCGTACCTGTTTCTGATGCTTGTTCTTGAGGTTACTTGCTCGGTAACATTGGACAATAAGGGCAATCTCATTAGACCTCAACGAGTGTCAGCAAGTTGCAAACCTCACATATGCTAAACATAGCACACAAGTTGATTGCAAACAAAAATTTAACATGTTATACCCGTCACTTTTAAATTTTGCAAATAGGGAGAGAGAACAGGTTGGTCAGGTTGTCCTAATTAAGCCTAGTTCGAGTCTATTTCTTTCAAATTGTTCTCTACTCAATGCCTTTGTGAATATATCAGCAGTTTGATTTTCAGTGGCACAAAAATTCATTGAGATCACTCCCTTTTCAACATTGTCTCTCAAGAAATGATGACGAATGTCAATATGTTTTGTTCTTTTGTGTTGACATGGATTTTTGGCAATGTTAATTGCACTTGTATTGTCACAATAAATAGGAATGCATCCTATGTCAACACAAAAGTCCTTGAGTTGTTGTCTTATCCATAATAACTGAGCACAACAAGATGCAGCTGCCACATACTCAGCTTCTGCTGTGGACAAGGCAACAGAGAGTTGTTTCTTGGTTGCCCAAGATACCAAACAAGGTCCAAGAAAGTGAGCCATACCTGAGGTGCTTTTCTATCAACCAAGAAACCTGCGTAATCAGCATCAGCATACCCAACAAGATCAAAGTTGCAACCTTTAGGATACCATAAGGCTAGATCAGGTGTATGTCTTAAGTACCTAAAAATCCTTTTAACAGCCTTTAGATGAGTTTCTTTAGGGTTTGACTGAAAACGTGCACATAGACCAACACTAAAAACAATGTCAGGTCTACTAGCAGTTAGATATAAGAGTGACCCTATCATGCCCCTATAGGATTTCTCCTCAACTGAGGGACTACCATCATCCATTACCAACCTAGTTGAAGGAGAGATGGGAGTATCAATGGGCTTGGCTGACTCCATCCCAAAACGCTTAAGTAATTCCTTAATATACTTTTGTTGATGGATCATGGTGCCGTTTGAAGTTTGCTTGATTTGCAAGCCTAAAAAGAAATTAAGCTCACCCATCATGCTCATTTCAAACTCACTCCTCATCATTTTTGAAAATTCATTGCACAATTCATGATGAGTTGCACCAAATATGATGTCATCGATATATACTTGGACAATCAACAAATGTTCCCCCTTAGATTTTAGAAACAAGGTATTGTCTACCTTGCCTCTTGCAAAATTATTTTCCAATAAAAAGCTTGACAACCGCTCATACTAAGCTCTAGGAGCTTGTTTTAAACCATAAAGTGCCTTGTCAAGTTTGAAAACATGGTTAGGAAATTCATCACTTTCAAAACTGGGGGGTTGTTTGACATACACTTCCTCTTTAAGATACCCATTTAGAAACGCACTTTTAACATCCATTTGATATAACTTGATCTCCATGTGGGCTGCAAAAGCTATCAAGATTCGAATGGCTTCCATCCTTGCAACAGGTGCAAAAGTCTCTTCATAATCAATTCCCTCTTCTTGGTTGTAGCCTTGAACCACCAGCCGGGCCTTGTTCCTAGTGACTGTTCCGCACTCATCTAGCTTGTTACGGAACACCCACTTGGTTCTAATGATTGTTCTATCCTCTGGCCGTGGCACAAGGTGCCATACGTTGTTTCTTTCGAACTGATGGAGTTCTTCTTGCATGGCTGTGACCCAATCTGAATCTGCAAGAGCTTCATTAATATTCTTAGGCTCAATTTTTGAGAGAAAAGCATAGAAAGCACAGAAATTTTTAAGCCTAGATCTAGTTTGAACTCCTGCATTAATATCAGACAAAATTTGATCAAGAGGATGTGAACTTTGGTATTTCCATGATCGTGGTGAAAGTGGGTTCACAGATATGCTCTCCATCCTAGCTGGAATACTTGGCGAAACAAGTTCAGGTCCTGTTCCCAAGCCTGTTTGGGAGCCTGTTCCTGAAATTATCTCAGAAGGGTTCGGCTGATGTTGTCCCGAACAGGGTTCCACCCTGTTTCCCCCTGTTTGGTTCACACCCTGCCTACCTTCCTGAAGAACAGCTTCAGGCCTTGATCTCTCAGGTTGATCCTTACCTGGTTCATCTTGAAGCAGCATGTCTTTTTTAATAAGACCTAGTTCGAGGTCTTCCTCCTGTGCATCATTCTCACTTAGAGAGTTAGTTTCATCAAAAAGCACATGCACACTTTCTTCAACAGACAAGGTTCTCTTATTAAACACTTTGTATGCCTTACTATGTGAGGAGTAACCAAGGAATATTGCCTCGTCACTCCTCGGATCAAATTTCCCTAAGACATCCTTTCCATTATTATGCACAAAACATTTGGTTTTCTTCCTTTGAGGATCTCATAAGGTTAAGAACAGGTCTAATCATGCATCTATTTATAATGTAACATGATGTGTTTAAAGCTTCAGCCCAAAAATTTCTAGGAAGACCACTAGCAACAAGCATTGTTCTAGTCATGTCCTCTAGAGTACGATTTTTGCGCTCTACCACCCCGTTCTGTTGGGGTGTTCTTGGAGGTGAAAAATTGTGATCAACACCATACTCATTACAATAGTCAATAAAGCTCGAATTTTTAAATTCTGTACCATGGTAAGACCTTATGCATACCAAAGAATGTCCTACCCTCTTTTCAATCTTTTTAATGAAAGCAAAAAATTTTTTAAAAGTTTCATCTTTAGAAGCCAAAAACAAAGTCCAAGTGAAACGAGAGTAGTCATCCACTATCACAAGCACATACCTCTTGCCACCTCGGCTCATGATCCTCATTGGACCACATAGATCCATATGTATTAATTCAAGGGGTCGAGTAGTGCTTATACACTTTTTAGACTTAAATGAATTTTTGACTTGTTTGCCTTTGGCACATGCATCACATACCTTGTCATCATTGAATTTGATGGAAGGTAAGCCAACTACTAAATCTTTGGTTACAAGTTTATTTAAAAGAGAGTGGCTTGCATGACCTAGTATTTTGTGCCAAAGCATAACATCATCTTTTAAGGCACTCAAACAAGTCAAATTATTTTGGGGAAGAGTAGAAATACACACTTTATAAACATTTTTATGTTGCTTCCCCCTCAACACAACATCTCCTGTGTTCATGTTTACAACCAAACAACGTGTTGGAGAGAACACTACTAGGTTGTCTTTGTCACACAGTTGGGACACACTTAGCAAGTTGTGTTTTAAACCATCCACAAAATAAACATTGTCAATTGAATGGGAGAGTGACTCACCTATCTTACCTATACCGACAATTGTCCTAGATTTGCCTTTTCCAAATGCCACACTCCCTCCTTCTGATGCTGTAAGTGAGAGAAAATTGGATTTTTCACCAGTCATATGCCTCGAACACCCACTGTTAACATACCACAGCTGCCTGTTCCCTAGACTGTTTCGTGCACTGTTTACTGGGTTGTTCTCTCTCACTTCAGCCTGCAAAACAAATCAAGGGTTAGTTTTGGGAACCCAGATCCACTTGGGTCCCATTCCTTTAGACGTGTAAATCTCATCTTTCCTAACCCACATTTGTTTTACATGCACTGAGTTCTTTTTAATGGCATACTTTCTTATAGGACAAGCATATCGATAATGCCCCGTTTTACCACAATGAAAACAAACAATATTTTCAGGTAATCCCACATATTTGTTATTCACTGGGTAGGTCATCTTAGGCACAAAACCTAGTCCTCTTCTATTTTGACTATGATGAGTGTTTAACCATTCCAACGCTCTTGAGGACCTGTTCCAGGGCTTGTTTGTGGCAAGGTCCGATTCTAAGTGTTTTATTTTTCCAAGCAAGTTTCTGTTTTCTTCCAGCAAAGACTCGACCTTACCTTTTAAGTCAAGAGATTCTTTTTCTAGCTCAGTCAGTTTAGTAGAACAAGTCTCTTTTTTCATGAGTAGAGTTTCTTTAAGCACATTGATGTTTTCATGCAAGGCAAGAGCCTCTTTGTCAACTTCAAGCTTTTCTAATTTAAGGGTTTCATTTTCAAGTTCTAAATCTCGAACATCCCCTTTTAATTCAGCACATATATCCATTATATTGTACACTAATTTCTTAAGAGTTGATTTATTTAGACCACGTACCTTATTCTTGAGTTGAGTCAGACTATCCGTTAACCCATCATCTGAATCAGTGTCACTCTTTGCCATGAGTGCTACATCAGCTTCCCCAGCTTCAGACCCTTCCTCATCCTCCCTTGAATCTCCCCAGGCAGCGAGCATAGCTTTTGAGAATCTTTTCACTGAGCTGCTTACACCCTGTTTCCTCCCCTGTTTTCTGGGGTGTTCGGGTTCTTGTTCTTCCTTGTGCAGTGGGCAGTTTCTCACAATGTGGTCCAGCTTACCACACTTGAAACACCCAGTGAACTGTTCTCGAGGGGTGTTCCTGGCTTTGCCGAAGTCCTTCCTTTTGATGTTTTCTTTGACTTTCTTGAAGAACTTCTTAAATTTTTGAGTCATCATGGCAATCTCCTCCTCCTCAGAATCAGAATCATCTTCTAAGGCCTTTAGTGCAAGACCTCGTTCTCTCTTTGTCTCATCTTTCTGTTGAGAATATTTCTTAAGTTCATATGTTTGGAGGTTGCCAATCAGCTCATCTAGGGTGATCTTGTTCATGTCCTTAGCTTCTTGGATGGCCGTTACTTTCGCTTCCCAAGAATGAGGTAAAATTCTTAGGATCTTCCTTACCAATTCTTCGGTGGTGAAGGATTTTCCCAAGGATTTCAACTCATTCGTTATGTGAGTGAAGCGAGTGTACATGTCCATCACACTTTCCCGATCACCCATCTCGAACAGCTCATACTTTCTCATAAGCAATTCAATCCGGGATTGCTTTACTTGATTGGTCCCTTCGTGAGCTACTTGCAAAGCATCCCAGATTTCTTTGGCCAACTCACATTCAGATATGCGAGTATATTCATCAGGACCTAGGCCAAAATATAGGAGTTTCTTGGCCTTGGCATTCTTCTCCATCATCTTGTAACCTTCAGCATTGAACTCCTTAGGCTCCTTGGGGATTGACTTTCCATCTTCAGTTGTTCTCTTAGGGATGAGTGGTCCATGCTTGATGAGCATCCACAAGTCATAGTCCTCGGCTTAGACGTAGTTTTCCATCCTAATCTTCCACCAACTATAGTGTTGGCCATTAAAGTATGGTGGACGAGTTATGGATTAACCTTCAAGCATGCCTTGTGGAGTACTCATCTTCAAGGATCTCTCAAAGGTGTTAGCTTTTCAAAGGAGAACCTGCTCTGATACCACTTGTTGAATTAGAGAGTACACAACCACAAGAGGGGGGTGAATTGTGGTGTCCGATTTTCGCAAGTTGCTGACAAACAATCTTAGACCCTGTTCGCACAGGTTGTTTCTGAGATAAGCAGAAGCGAAAATCCAACAAAATTGAATGCGGAAATAATGGACACAGGATTTTTACGTGGAAAATACCTCTAGCCCAACTGAGGTTAAAAACCACGACCTACCTCGTGTAGGATTTAAACACTTCACTAAACGGGCTAAACACGTTACAATAGTAACACACCTTGTTACAACTTGTAACACACGTAACTTGTCTTCCCTAAGACGAGTTACCCCACGTCCAAAATCCCCTTGATTTGGACGCACACTCTTCTCACTCTTGTGAAAGAAGAATATAAAGGAAAAACACCCTATTACAATGCTTCTTTAACTAAGCTAATATAGGGTACAATGAAGTCCTAGTATGCCAACTTTGAAAGCTCAATTAATTCACTCACAAGGCTCGATTTTCTTTTCAAACGTTTTAGCTCATGAACTCAGATTTTTTTCTCTTTGAAAACCGATGTCTCCAAGATTGTAAGAAGCCGCCTTTTATAGTGCTTGGAAAACAATTCCTTAAATTTTTGGAAAGTAAAAAATCTGAAGAATATAGAATCCTTTACCCACAAGGGATGGAAAAACTATTTCTGAAATTTTTGGAAACTAAAACCCTAGAGAAAATAGAATCCTTTAGCTATAAGGGGTAAGGTGACATGAGCTGAAAAACACTTCCTGAACCGCGTGCATAAGGCGGTGTTCTTTAGCAGCTAGCCCATGTTTTTCTCAACTACCTTATCCACTTGCCAAAAATTGGATATTCTTTTTATTCAAAAAGATTTTGCAAATCCCTTAAGATTTTTGATAACCGTTTTTTAGGGTAAAGAATAAAATACTCCATAAAAAAATCTTTCTTGCAAATCTTTGAAGAAGCTGCTCAAAATCCAAAAGATAAAAATCATGCAAAGCAGTTTTTTCGCAGCTTATTCTGGAAACACCCTGATCGCCCTGTTTCCAGGGTTGTTTTGAAGGGTGATCCGAAATATTTTCCGAAAAGCAAAACCGTTTCCAGTGAGTGGTAAATTAAAGCTTTCTAATTGGCATATTAACAAGAGTCTAGAAATATAAAACCAAATCAAATCAAGACATCTCGTTGTAACCACTAGTCATCTTGTAGAACGACTTTGCTACAAACACTTCACAGAATATGCTTCAAGCACCGCACGGAACTTGTTTGTCACAGCTGCACATATCTTATGTTTCAAACACTTCTCAGGATATGCTTCAAAACACCTCACAGAACCTGTTCCTCACAGGTGTTCTTACATTGCTGACTTGAGTACCTGTTCTTGATAAACCATTAGTCAAGCAGTTTTAATACATTGAGAACAGCAGTAAGGTCCTGTTTGGAAAGCCTGTTTGGAGCAACAACAACAACACTTGGATTTGTTATCATCAAAACATTATACATTCTAACAGAGGGAAATGAGGCAACATTGCAGTCAAAAACCTAAATCGCGGGCCGCAGCAAGTCACCATGGATCGTGCAGTTCGCTATGGTCCAATTGTGGTGTTTACTGACTCCTTTTTTTAATGTTTTTGGGTTTACACTCCACGACCGCAGTGCTGGGTATAGTGACCGTGGTGCCAAACATTTTATTCCATAGTTTATTTTTTGTTTTTTTTCCTTCTCTAACTACAAAAAAGAAATAGTAAAAATCAATGCTATGGAAAGAACAAAAAAGGAAAAGAGCTTGGGTTACCTCCCAAGAAGTGCTCCTTTAAGGTCAAGAGCTTGTCCCTTTTTCTATGCTTGCTCCGGATTAGTAAGTGCATGGATGTTGGCTTTATCACGGACCACAAAGTCAAACTTCTTCAATGAAGGTACCATCTTGAA
The DNA here is from genome assembly GCA_029747015.1 of Carnegiea gigantea. Lineage (NCBI taxonomy): Eukaryota > Viridiplantae > Streptophyta > Magnoliopsida > Caryophyllales > Cactaceae > Carnegiea > Carnegiea gigantea. The sequence continues at coordinate 133,263 of JAKOGI010001923.1, forward strand.
AGCTCTGGTTGAAGGCCCTTCGTCTTCATAAGTTGATGCCAGAATGCATTATCAACGTACAAAATAAAGCACACTAGTAGCCCATTAGACGGCCTACTATCAACTTGTTCAACCCCCAAATCAAAATCTACATCAAATCCTTCCATAGGGGTCAAAAAGAGAACCGCTTAGGCAAACTTGCAATAGTCACTCATAGAAGACCCGTTAGAAACATAGGCCTCTGTCAAGCGATGTTAATGGGGATTGTGGAGTAGGTTCATATTGGAGGGTCCCCTGTGCCCTTTATTATCGCTAAAACACTATGATATATGGATTGTCTTTATACCCATTCACAACAGTACTTGTCTGGTAACCCACTCCTATTCTGGGTTGAGTCCTTCTATTTACTACCATATTGGACATAGACCTGATGGGGTTAGTGTGCCCAATTCTCTTTTTTTTGGGGCTTACAATAAGATGTCAAATTAGCCCATCAAATTAATTGGGTTCATGTGGCCTGGCCCATTTCTAAACATTGTTATTGCCTATCTCTCTTTATTTTTTTTTAGAAAAACTATATAAGGATCGACTGGAGAACTAAATGGGTTCCTCAAGTCTAGCTCACTTCTGAAGAAGTACCCACTTTTTAATTCGCAGCAAAATGTTGTAGGACTAGACTAGGAACCCAATTGGGTCCCTATGGCAAGATAATTACCCTTGATCTGATCTGTAGAGAAATACTTTAGACAGGTGCTGACAGGGGCGTTAAGGATCTTGAACAGGTTCCCATGGCCAATTATTATTAGAAGAAATAATTGTAAACTTTTCTTTTTTTTCTATGTCTAGATTTAAATGATGGGGCAGCCTTAACTGATCGAAGCCATGTAAGTTGTTGACTCTTGCCTGGCCCTACAATTATATCAATAAAAAAGACCATTTAAAGAGTAATTTATCATATTTGGTGGCTATCTTAGAGAAGAGGGCCACCTATTTATTTGATGGCCCATCACTTAAACTTTGTGATATGTAGTAAACATGTCGCTTATGTTCTCCTCATTAGCTTCCTCATGAATAAGCAGTGTACCCAAGGCTGGATTGTACCCCTCCAAAGTGCATGATGAATGATGAAGGGCAAACTGAGTCTTACGAAGAGGACTTGCTGAAGCAGCCCATGTTACACTCATTGTACCTCTGCTATTCTACTTATGTCAATTACTATTACAAGGTTGGGAAGGTGGAGTCTGTTGTTGAAGTGCCAAAAGCGATGTGGGAAATGAATGAGGCCATAAATCCTGCTAATGTGCTCAAATGAGCAACAGAGAGGATGGTTGGCCACCTCATGATAGAAGGAAGAGGACCCAGTAGCCCACCAATGATAAAAATAAGAGGACATAGCAGCCCACCCCCAAGTAGGAATTCCTGAATATAAAGAATGACAAGAAAGTGAAGATGGATTAGAAGATATGCCTTCGTAGGGGGGATAAAAAAATAATAAGTAATAAAAAAATGATAATTCATCCAATGACAAAGTGCCACGTGTCAAGTTAACTTTGGTGCACCTGCTTAGTGAAAACTAAATGGGCAAAAATTTAGCCAATTAAAAGTTGCCACATGTCATCGATGGATGTAAAAATTAGTAATTATCTTCTTTATTTAAAGGAATTTTGGAGGATGACATACTGTATTTTAGGGGTGTTGGACAATAATGCTCCCAACTTTGAACTTGGATTTCTACGCACCATATTACTAACCTATTTACTGTTTATATACCAAGACAGAGTTTGAATGTGTTTTTGTCAATGTAAAGCAAAAATTTTACAATCATTTGCAATTACATATGTTTAAAATTCAAGAATTTCTAAATGTATCCAATTACAAATGTCGAGTATGCACTTTTATCATGAACTAAAAATACTTTCAAAATCAATCTTGGTATAAAAACAGTAAATAGGTCTATAGAATGGTGCATAGACGTCCAAGTCCAAAGGTTGGAGTATTATTGTCCAATAACCCCAAAGTACAACATATTATCATCCAATATCCCTTATTTAAAAATAAAGAAATAATTATTAGGCCTAGGTCCAAAGTCCGACTCCAACCCTTGTTCACGGAGCCTATAAGTAGTGGTCTTCCCCCCTCATTTCCCACACTACGCATTGCAGAATTCAGGGGCTCAGAGTGCAAGCAGCATCCAGCTACCAAGCAAGAATGATCAATGCTTGTAAGCTTTAGAGTCAGCAATCAACCACTTGTAGATCAAGATCAAGAACCATATCAGAGTTCTTTAGCTGATTTTGCATCAATCGAGACTAAGCAGTCATGCCCTTAAATCAATCCAAGTGATTAGGAAGTCGAATTAAATGACTATTTCATCGTATTCATTTCAGAAATTGTACATACACATACTACATTGATACAAAATTAAATTTATTTCTCATTGTCTTGCCTAATTTATCTAGTCTTGACATTTATGTTCACAGTCTAATCTATTAGCTAAATGAATTTTGAAGTTTGTCCATAGTTACATGCTTAGGAATTTTTCAGATGTAAGTTGTATGCTTTAGGACTCTATTTTTTATGCGTTTTGTATTAGTTGCAAGTTTGTTGCTTACGAACTTTGGATTGAACAAAAAGGAATTTTGTTTTTAATGTGTAGGATGCTGCTTTTATTTATTTCTATGTTCGGTTGTGAAGCCCAACTATGTTCCTGTTGGCGTTGTCATATCCTTTTGCTCCCCATTCTCTCTCTCTCACTCACTCTCTCTCTCTCTCTCTCTCTCTCCGCCTCTCTCTCTGCGCATATTTTGGACCCTTTATAAGCTTTAGAAGGGGGGTTGAATTTTTTATTTGGCCTAGACCTCATAGGCTTCCTATGTATCCGTAAAGCACAATCAGGCAATTGTAGGGCTTAATAGATAGGTAAATCAATTTTATTTTGACCTCAGATGGGTTATGTGAACCTGTAGAGGGTCTAAATAGGGAAATTGTTATTATTTTCCATTTTATTTTAGCCAGTTAAGACCCTATTTGGTAAAGAGCTTTTTGATCGCAAAACCAAAAAGCTCTTTTTATGGGTATTAGCTGTTCGACCTTGCTCAAAAAACTCTTTGTGTTCGTTATGTAGCTTTTTGAATTAGCTTCCTATATCCAAAAAGCTAATTTAGAGAAAGCTCTTTGGAAGAGTTTTGTGCATCAGCTGATTACTGATCAACAATAAATTTACCATATTACCTCATTCTTTTGACATAATTGCATTTATGATATTTAACACAAAAACCCTACTCCTTGCTTCGTTTTTCATTCTACATTCTGCCTGTCTATCTGTTCCTTAGTCCCTCCTCCTTCAACTTAGAGAAAGCCAACTTTGAGAATTTTTCATCCAATAAGATAATTCTTCAACTCCATGCACTTATATTTTCAGGTGACATTTTTTATTTTCGTCCTCCTTTTTTCTCCTACAACAATTATTTTGTGGGTTAGACTTCTTAAGGAAGTGAATGGATGGATGGATAATCAACACTCACAATAGGCTGTATTATGACATGTTTGTTCACATTTACATTGTTTCTTTGCCTTTTATTTTAGTTTCAGTAAGCTTTTATATGTTTATGAAATTGTTTGGAGGGGTGGACAATTAGACAACAAGCAAATTGGGGTTGATTTAATCAAACTTTGATGGTTTATTATAGTTCTATTATTGAATTTTTGTTACAGTTTATATGATTCTAAGAATTCAAAAGAAGTGAAATCTTTTCACAAAGCACACCAAGTGCTCGATGAACTGCCTAAACTAATAACATCATGGGTGATTAGCATTTGCACAACTAAGGTGGTCCTATGTTATTTTAATACTATAGAAATGGGAGAACTTGTATTATATCTTTGTCGGTGCAGTTTAATTTTCTTGAAAGCCATACTAAAAGTCATGCTTCAGCATTTCTTGCTGTTAGACATTATGAAGAACCAATGGATCATACAATAGCTTCCTAGGTCATATGTGTAATAGTAGTTATTAGATGTAAGCAGAAGTGATTAATCCATCCTTAAAGCAATGATTTAGGTTTACTTAAACCTAGGTAATTTGCTTTTATATATGTTGTTATAGATTTTTGCTTATGAATCAGGTCTAATTGCTTGAGACCTCTCTGGCCTCTGCAGATGAGTGATGATTTATCTTATCTTTCTGATAGCTGCCAGTAGCTCATCACTAAATCTATTGCCAGGGTATCCATCCATTTAAAGTCTTAGTAACATATTACATAGATGCAAGCACGTAATAGTTGATAATATGAAAAATACAAGCATATTCTGACTTTTGACTTGAATCTAGTTAACCCCCCATGCCCCTCTTCACTATGTTCTAGGCAATTCTTTAAGTTTCACTCTTGTTTTTTAATTAGTTAATCTAATATCTATTTTTGGGTCATTCTAGTTTAAAATTTTAATTTCAAATTCATTTTCCTTTAGATGGCACTGCTTAGAGGAGGGGATAGGCAAAATAAACAACAGGGCAGAGAGGGTCATACTAATTTGTATAAAGAAGCTCTTCTCATATTTTGTGATCTATGTAGTGAGCATCTTGAGAAGAGTAAGGGTAAGAAAGGAAGGACAATCTGTTAAAGGTTTCCATGGAAGAAAATAGAAACAATCTTTCAAAAGAACACAAATTTATCATGGACTAGGGAACAACTAAAGAACAAGTACAACTGGATAAAGGATAGATGGGGTTTATGAAACTACCCTATGATGGGATCATGAAAAATGGATAATTTTAGCTAGCGATAAGTGGTGGGCTAAAAAGATTAAGATTAGTTATACTTTTTAAACTTGTTTTAATTTAATTGCTAATAACTTTGATACATATATACACACACACACACATATATATATATGTAACATCCCCAACCCCTAGGGCTAGGAGCGTTATGTTTTTCTTTAAATCCTGCTTAATTATTGGGGTAAAACGAATAGAGCTTCTCTTTAAAACTAAGCATTTCCAGGCTAGAAGCCTTACAATAAACCCCTACAATCAACGGAAGCGTAAAGAATTCTAAAATAAGCTTAACGGCTCCACGCCGGAGTTTATAACTCAACAAGAAACTCGCTCAGAGTATATCAAACAATATAGTTCATTTCTAAAGAAGAAATAGAAGATACATCTCAACGGTTCACACAATCAGAGTACTGGGGTTTACATCCTAACATATAGACGACATCAGCTAAAGAGTTGACTAGCTAATCAGATGGTTTGGCTCACACGGCCGTACAGAGCAACCCTTAAACAATGTGCATTACATGAACTAAAGTACTTAGTTATACACAATCACAAAACTAGGAATACATCATGATACATCACTAACACATAAATCCACTTCTGTAATGTGCACACGTGACTTGTTATCAAGCAAGGGTGGACTCCAACTTAGCATTTGTAAATTGACTTCTACCTATCATAAAGAAAACATTGGAAAAAGAGAAAAGAGTAATGGGATGAGCAACCACAAGCTCAGTAAGTATTCCCCGACTCCTTAAAACCAAAACCCTTGCAGGCAATCACACCAATAATAGTCACATATCATGTATTCATACCCTACTATCATATTAGGCAATCATAAATCATCAAGGGAGGATCACCATCCTTAAACTTTGTTCTAGCCACTCAACTCATTTCTAGGTCATCAATGACCAAGCTTCTCTACTAACAAGCATTTAGATACATAATCAAGCAAGCAACAAGGATTGAGTAAAATGCCTTCAAACTTACTTTTGAAAACGAAGTGACTCATGATACATTCCAAGAATGGTTTATAAATCATGCTAGCTTCTTCAAGACTCATATTTCTTTGTAAAAGTTTCTAAAATCCTTATGTTGGTAAGAAAGACTTGACAAGAACTTTCTCTCGTAAGGTGTACATGTTTGAAAGCTGAAATGATCTATGCTTTACTAGAATATAACCCTAGTCGCTTTAAAACTTCATTTAAACTATACTTGGAACCGCAATCATAAAACATGCAAGGAAGCTTTCTTTCTTTTCTTGAAAATACTCTACTTAGCATCTTGAGGCTCATATTCTTTGAAAGGGAATCTCTTTCATGTTGGTCCTCTAATGACCCTTATGAGCTTTTCAAATCTTATTCAACACGGCCTGATAATGACCCTTAGAATCTTTCTTTTCTAAAATACATATATGGCAGAATGCCAACTGCTTTTTGCACTTATTAAGAAAAATGCTCTTAGCATAAAATCATCACAATGTGCTGGCTAGGGGAGATCTACACTCGCACCAAGTGAGATCATCACTCAACTCACATTATCCCCGGTGTATACATAGCATAACATTGGCCAAAACACGTCTCAGTAGAGTAACTTTAACTTCAATATTGTCCTCTGTGGAGGCAACAAATCATGCCTTATCTTGCGCCGAGTCCCCCTCCTTCAAGGTTTTCTTACACGTCACTCATTATAGTACATTATCTTTAAGGGAATAGCTTACGCCTTATCTTGCGTCCAGTTCTCGGGAACAGCTCACGCCCTTTTTGCGTCCAGCTCCCATCATTACTTTTGGAGAAACCAATTCACGCCATCTTTGCGTCCAGTCCTCAGGGTCTGGCTAATTGCCTAACACTTTCTTAGCCTTTAAAATCATATATCATTACTCTTTTCAGTTGCTTACTTCATTAAAGTCTTGCTTGTCTAACAAAATAACCCATAACCTTGCTAATGGTTTATAGCTCTTTCGTTTTCAACTTAAAAACCTCTTATAAACGTAATAAATTCGCTAACTCGTAAATTGAAACTCATTTGGAACTTAAAGTACTTAGGTAGTGTTTAATTCAAACTGGATTCATAATCGAAGCTCATTGGAACTTAAAATAATAAATTCATTTAACCTAGCATATAACTCAAACTAAGTTTCATAATAAACTCATTCAATTGTCCAATTCCAGTTTGTTTGAAATCCTTTTTAAACTCAAAGAAGGGTGCTCAAGCAAATTAAAACCTTAAATCATTCTCAAGCCTACTACTATTAAAAACTTAAAGTACTTAGCTTGCTTATAATACAGACGAGGTTTTGTAAAAGATATATTCAGTTGTCTATTTCTAATTCGTTTAAAATCCTTTTTAAACTCAAGGAGGAAACATAAACAAACTAAAGCCTCAAATTGTTTTCGAACTTACTACTAGCTTGCTAACTCGTAAGTCGAAGTGTATTCGAAGACTTAAAGCACTTAGTTAACATATATTTCAAATCAAATCCTGCAATTGACATCTTCAGTTGCCTTCTCAGTTTGTTTCAATCCTTTCTAGATCACAAGGAGGGAAGTGTGAATAAGGTAAGGCCTCAAAACATTTTCGAACAAATGTCTAGCTTAATTCTCAGCTTCCTTGACCTGTCGATTAGTCAGTTGGGCCATTTACTAATTAGCTCGACAATTTAGGATCCCTTTTTAGGTCACAAACAGCTTGATAAATTAGTTGGCAACTGACAACGTTTAAAGCATTTGTAATTATAAAACAAGTTTTTAATGACCCCGTTTTTAAATATGTCTAAAACTTCAAGAATTAGCCACATAAGGTCACGTAGCACATCGAGGGGGAAAGGATTCACAAGTAGCACATTCATAACACTTTATAACATAACTTGGCAGGATCTACTCAATAAGCCACACATGGCCTCGCATTCCACACGATTGCGGTAATTCACAACCGAGGCTTCCTCCTCACATAACACCGACAACAAGAACCTTAAATCTGTCATTAGTTCAACCTCAAGCCATCCGACCACCAACTCGATTTCATTTCTATGACCATAGCATAACATTCACAAAAATCACATAGAATGTGTAATAGCAGCATTTAAACTAACTGAGCAAGCACCTTCCAATCAGCATAAATAAGGCCTTTGGCGAGCTATAATAAACTAATAAAGTAGGGAACCAACTACGCTTCATAATTCGTAAAGCATAATTCGTTATTAAAGAATGAGCATGCTAAACCTATGTCATTTTCATACATAAACTAATCTAGATAATGGTTTCCATTCTGTTTTAATTAACCAAGGTTACTAGATTGTTTAAGAATCGTTATGAATTACCTACTTAGCATGCATCGCTTTTAAGGCATTCCTAGATTGCCTCAAAGACATTTTCAAGCAAGGATTAACTAAATTATCATGCTTTGGTTTAAAATGTTCTTAGATGGCTTCATAGACACCTTCAAGTAAGAATTAACTAAAATAACAAGCATTGATTTGGAGCATCCTTAGGTTATTTCAAAGTCGCCTATAAGCATGGATTAACTAAACTGACAAATATCGATTCGGAGCATTATTAGATTATTTCAAAGTTACTTTCAGGCATGAATTAACTAAAACTTAACATGCACTGATTTAGGGCAATCTTAGGTACAAAAATCAGTCCAATTCATCTGACTAATTCTAAACTAATATAAGTCGATTTAACATGCTTAGGTCGTTTCAGGAGCTACTTTTGACTAATTGAAACCAGAAACTCAACTCTCTGCTACTATACTTAGGCCCGAAGCAACCAACCCAAACTCAATTTCCCCCTTTAGCACTGCTGCTATTGGTGGTTGCCGGAAGGGTGGTCGTGGGGTGTGACGAACGGTCGCAGGCACACTGGCATCATTGTCTCGTTCTGTTTCTCTCTCTCAGTTCGCATCCTTCCTGTCTCTCTCTCTCTTTCTCTTTCTATCGCGCGCTGAGTCGGGCTGGCGTCGGAGGCGCATGGATGGCGTGTGCACCGGGGTGGCGCCGCCGCCACCGTCGCCACCCCTCTTCCACCTCTCTCTCTTCTTCTTTCTCTCTAGTGCTGGGTATCTGAGCTGGGGTTTTGAGAAACCCCCCTTGCTTGCATTTGGAAAACCAGAAAGGGGCTTCGCCCCCTTTTGATTCCCCCTTTTTCTATTTTGTTTTGTTGTTGTGGTCAATTGCTTGGTCAACTAAAATTGCTAGTCCAATCTCGTACCTCTTATTCTAAACCCAATCGTTAATACAATCGTTCATTGATTATTTGTTCTCAAATACGTCAAGGTTCGATTTAGTAACTAATGAAATGAATTCTAAGATTGACAGCCTAATTATATTCGGGTTCCTACTTGGTTTTGTACTCCTTAATAACTCTTATTAACGCTTACTAAAAATCATCGAAGATTTTGAAAACTAATAATAATAATATTAATAGAGACAAAAATGTTCTTTTTAATAAAATTATTATTCACATAAGCACATTAGTAATAATTTAACTCATATATTACTAAAAATACGAATTTTCTAATGTAGAAGGCAAGACAGTCAGCTTAACGTATAATAAAGGATGCGGATCTTACATTCTTCCCCTCTTAAAAGAATTTCATCCTCGAAATTCTAAAACTTACAGTTCAGGCAAACACAAGACGCATACACACGAACTACGATCTACACAATAGGATTCCAAAAGGTTTCGTTTAGCAATCAACTATATCTTACAAATCGAAACAAAAGGCTTATGGTATCCAATCTCCTCCTCACCAATCCTCTTCAAGTATCTACTCATTCTATTTAGGCACCGATGGCAAATCGCATCAAAGAGGGGCAAATGAGTTAGCATGGAAAACCACATTGAGCTTGTTTTGAAAATGAACATAGACTTTCAATTATCTAGACTCAATTCACATAGTAAACGACAACTCTTTCCATACGCATCTATAAGTGGGCATCTAAAGGTAGGATAATTGGGACAATGACATTTCAAGGTCACATACTACTAGTCCCTTTCTAAAACATAAATTTAAGTCATTTTTAGGATCACAATGACTAAAATGGAGATCCCTATAACACATTGGAGTAATAAGAACATCACATACCACCACGTAGCATCACTTAAGCACAACAGCATCACATAGCATCGCATAGTATCGGCAATTCAGTATTCACAAGCCTAGGAATTCGAAGTAACATGAAACCATCTAATATGCATATATCAAGCAATTCATCGAATGAAAACATATGCGACCTACATTCCTGGGACCTGTGGGTTATGGGCCCACATGTTAGGGAAAAATAGAGTTTTAATATTTATAAACCCCAAGTGCAAGGCGTATCGTTGAGTACTTGGGGTGCCGTCCACACGAAATTGTATTTCCGACTACCAGGGCTAACTAAAGCGCCTCGAGTTAGGCAAAATCGAAGGGGATAGAGAATAGAACTAAACTACTAAAGCGAAAATAAAAGGACTATGATTGGACCTAAGATAAACCAAGTGATCACGTCAAGCCCTCACCTTCCCAAGTTACGCTAGTACTCAGAGATGGTCGGTTGCATCATTAAAACAACCTCTCAAGGGTCATGAGCTAGTCTAATTGTTCTAACCTCCTATTTTCATGGAATTAGTTCAATTAAACTACCAGGTTGACAACCCTTGACCTAGCTAGCGACCAAGACTATTTTCATGTTCGAATCCCAACTATTCCTTCTGCTCACAATAGACAATCGACCTCACCTCTCAGCATAAGTCAATTGCTCTAAAACACGGATAAAAGCCCTTTCAAGCATTTCATTGAAGACTTGGTGGGCGTGAAAGAAAACTCTAAATTCTAGGCATAAACAAGTTAGGTCAAGGCCTAAACAGGAATCAATTGGCCATCGCAAGAACAAGTCACAACCAAAGACGAAACCTCTAATTCACAAACAAACATTGAAACAAAAGCAAAACAATAATCTATTAAACTAGCGAATATAAATTAAAAAACACGAAATAAAAGAGAAAAGGAGAAGAAGAACTTAGTCTTTAATTACGAATCCAAAATCTTCAACAATGTATACAAGGACTAACCTAATGTAATCTCCCCATAAAGGGTTTTGTGGAGGCTAGGATAAACCCTAATTGGTCCTCTCAAGAACCCAGCAAAAAGGCCCCCCTAAAAAGAAAGAAAAAGCCCCTTTATGAAGGCTGAAAACCACTTAAATTGCGACGGCAGGTAGGACGCACGGTCGTGCTTCAAGGACGCACAGCCATGTACCAGCCTGTGCGCAGCTTCTAGTCCTGCAGCATGGTTGTGCACTCCTACAGCACGACCGTGCGCTTCCTATAGCTCTCACTTGTGCTCCTGAGACTTCGTTGGACCTCTATGCATCCTTCAAATCACTCTTAAGGCCTTCCTTTCTATCAAAACTTGAGAATTTCTCGTGAAAGTAAGACAAAACACATTATAAGCATAATTGAATCAAAGGAAGTGAATTTGACACTTTTTTATCTAAACTTGACATGAAAACACGGAGAAAAATGGGTCAAATAAGGGCTAAAATGGGGTTCAAAAATAAGTGTAACACCACACGCTTCCGTTGCGCTACTTTGATCAAACATATAAGAACAAGAATATGTGAATGGAGGTTTCAAGGGTCGCCTCATCATGCTTCAAATACGTGCGTGTGCAGTTACTCACCTATAACATGGAATCGTAGAATCCACGAAATACAAGTAACAAGTTAGAGGTCATGTCATGCTATGAATTACGAAACTTAAATCATCTGGATAATCAACTTACATAGCAAACTAGACTCAAGTCAAGCAAACACCAAGAAGTGCAACAACTTATTCATAAAACACATAACTGGTCATGAATAACGAACTTACATAATTATATAAGCTGCTATGGGCTCTAGACTGCATGCAACACTATGGCTATACTTTAAAGCATTCAGGCTCCTAGTAGTGTCCAACGAAAAGACATCTAGATAAGTATACATGAATGCAGCCCTCATTTAAAACCTAAGGTCAAGGTTATGCCTCGAGGTTTGCCCAAACTATTTGGAGTTAGCCATCAATCAACAAATGGGGTGAGGACAATGACATTATTGGTCTTATGGATATACATTGAGGCTCTACTAACGCATTTGTCTTAAAGATACTTATGGAGGTCTGAGGAACTCCTAGTACAGATGGGAAGGTTCTATTTTCTACTATGGGCATCCTAGCTTTTACACTTGGTGCTTGAGCTTAAGAAGGTGTTGGGAAGGCATAGATTCTCACCCCAAGAGGTAACGAGGTGATGCATGTGGTATAACAATTCCAAAGACTGTTAGGTCCATTCTCCCTTGCGCTTTATGGGTGTATCAGGGTTCATTCCAACCAAAAGATTGTCACCCCATTCCCGAATGACAATTCGCATGATAGAAGCAAGCAATGCACTGTTTAGGCAATAATGGCAAGGAAAGGAAACGGCAAGCACATTTGCACAATGTTGCCAAGATTCTACCACTAGCATTTAGTCTTTCAATACAAAAGTAGCCCCCAGTATACTTAGGGAATTAAAAATTCGAAAATGGAAGGTATCATTCAATAGGAATGTTAATCACAGCAATTGATCTCCAATCATTCCTTTCCTAATCCGTTACAAACGACTCAATGAATGTGCACATCTTAGCACGTACACATTTATAAGCAACATTTTGACACGCATAAGGACTCGTACTTGTGAACCTGAACTCCCTTATCATTGTAACATAAAGCTAATCCTTCAATGTGAAGTAAAACTCGACTCGACAGTTAGAACGGTATTAACATCTCAAAATCTTGTGTTTCAAAGATGAAAAATAGCTTATCTATTTTAAATCTCTTTGTTTTTAATAAGAGGACGGTTCAACTGCTTCTAGTTCTTTCCCCACCAACCACTGAGTGCGTCTGCTCACTCTATTATCAGGCCCAAGGAGCAAATCATACTTAAGGGACAAGAATGCGCTGGGGGTTAAAATGTTCTCAGTTGTTTGAGTTCAAACCAAGTGCACTTGAAGCGTTTGATTCAAATTGCTAAGGCGTATAAGCAAAACAACTTTTAATCGAGCTAACAGTTAACTTGTTCACGAGAATGCAAGTCACTTGGCCTAAACTCTAATAAATGGTTCATTCATTTAATTAATGGGCTCAATCAAGCCGCATATAACTAGCTAAACATGCTAACATTCTCATATAGCTCACATTTACACACAAAAGAGGCATAATCACATCATCATGCATGCATTCCTAGATAGCTACATGAGATGTAAGACTTAGATTGTGCCCTATGGTTGCAGGACCTTGCTCTGATTCCATCTTGTAACACCCCTAAACCCTAGGGCCAGGAGCGTTACATTTTTCTTTAAATCCTACTTAATTCCTGAGGTGAAACGGATAGAGTTTCCCTAAAAACTAAGCATTTCCAGGCTAGAAGCCTTATAATAAACCCCTACAATCAACGAAAGTGTGAAGAATTCTAAAATAAGCTTAACAACTATATGCCGGAGTTCATAACTCAATGAGCAACTCGCTCGGAGTACATCAAACAATATAGTTCATTCATAAAGAATAAATGGGAGATACATCTCAACGGTTCACACAACCAGAGTACTGGGAATTATATCCCAAAACATAGATGACATCAGCTAAAGAGTCGACTAGGTAATCAGATGGTTGGCTCACATGGCCATGCAGAGCGACCCTTAAGCAAAATGCATTACATGAACTAAAGTACTTAGTTATATACAATTACAAACTAGGAATACATCATCATATGTTAATAACACGTAAATCCACTTCTGTAATGTGCACACATGACACCTTATCAAGCGAGGGTGGACGCCAGCTTGGCATTTGTAAATTGACTTCTACCAATCACAAAGAAAACCTGGGAAAAAGGGGGAAGAGTAGTGGGATGAGCAACTACACGCTCAGTGAGTATTCCCCGACTCTTTAAAACCAAAACCGTTGTGGGCAATAATGCTAATAATAGTCACATATCATGTATTCATACTTTACAATCATATTAGGCAATCATAAATCCTCAAGGGAGGGTCACCACCCTTAAGCATCATTCTAGCCGCGTAACTCATTTCTAGGTCCTTCAAGACCAAGCTTCGCTACTAACAAGCATTTAGGCACATAATCAAGCAAGTAACAAGGATTGAGTAAAATGCTTTCAAACTCACTTTTGAAATCAAAGTACTTCATGGTACATTCCAAGAATGGTTTATAAATCATGTTAGCTTCTTCAAGACTCATATTTCTTTCCAAAAGTTTCTGAAATACTTATGTTGGTAAGAAAGACTTGACAAGAACTTTCTCTCACAGGGTGTACACGTTTGGAAGCTAAAATGATCTTTGCTTTACAAGAATATAACCATATTCCCTTTAAAACTTCATTTAAACTATACTTGGAACTGCATTGATAAAGCATGTAAGGAAGCTTTCTTTCTTTTCTCGAAAATGCTCTGCTTAGCCTCTTGAGGCTCACATTCTTTAAAAGGGAATCTCTTTCATGTTGGTCCTCTGGTGACCCTTATGAGCTTTTCAAACTTATCCAATACGACCTCGTAATGGCCCTTAGAATCTTTCTTTTCCAAAATACTTAAAACGGCAGCATTCCAACTACTTTTCGCACTTATTACGAAAAGTGCTCTTAGCATAAAATCATCACAATGTGCTAGGTAGGGGAGATCTACACTCGCCCCAAGTGAGATCATCCCTCACAGCTCACGTTATCCACGAGATATACATAGCATAACATTGGCCAAAACGCGTCTTAGTAGAGTAGCCCTAACTTCGATATTGTGCTCTGCGGGGGCAACAGCTCATGCCTTATCTTGCATTCAGTCCCCCCTTCAAGGTTTTTTATGCGTCACTCATTATTGTACATTATCTTTAGGTAAACAACTCATGCCTTATCTTGCGTCCAGTTTCCGGGAGCAGCTCACACCCTTTTTGCGTCCAGTTCCCAACATTGCTTTTGGGGGAAACAGCTTACGCCATCTTTGCATCCAGTTCCCACCCTCAAGGTCTGGCCAATTGCCTAGCACTTATCATCACTCTTTTCAGTTGCTTACTTCATTAAAGTCTTGCTTGTCTAATAAAATAACCCATAACCTTACTAACAGTTTATGGTTCTTTCGTTTTCAACTTTAAAACCTCTTATAAATGTAATAAGTTTACTAACTCGTAAATCGAAAATCATTTGGAACTTAAAGTAGTGAGATAGCGTTTAATTCAAACTAGATTTGTAATCGAAGCTCATTGGAACTTGAAGTAATAAACTCATTCAACCTGGCATATAACATAAACTAATTTTCATAAAAAACTCGTTCAATTGCCCAATTCGAGTTCGTTTGAAATCCTTTTTAAACTCAAAGAAGGGTGCTTAAGCAAATTAAAACCTTAAATCGTTCTCAAGCTTACTACTATTAAAAATTTAAAGTACTTGGATCGCTTATAATACAAATGAGGTTTTGCAAAAGATGTTTTCAGTTGTCCGTTTTTAATTGATTTAAAATCCTTTTTAAACTCAAGGAGGAAACGTAAACAAACTAAATCCTCAAAATGTTTTCAAACTTACTACTAGCTTGCTAACTCGTACGTCGAAGCATATTCGAAGACTTAAAGCACTTAGTTAATATTTATTTCAAATCAAATCTCACAATTGACATCTTCAGTTGCCCTCTCAGTTTGTTTCAATCCTTTCTAAATCACAAGGAGGGAAGTGTGAATAAGGTAAGGCCTCAAAACATTTTCAAACAAATGTCTAGCTTAATTCTTAGCTTCCTAGACCTGTCGACTAGTCAGTGGGGTCGTTTACTGATTAGTTCGATAATTTAGGATCCCCTTTTAGGTGACAAACAGCTTGACAAATTAGTCAGCAACTGACAATGTTTAAAGCATTCGCAATTATAAAACAAGTTTTTAACGACCCCGTTTTTAAATACATCTAAAAATTCAAGAATTAGCCGCATAGTGTCACGTAGCACATCGAGGGGGAAAGGGTTCACAAGTAGCATATTCATAACACTTCATAATGCAACTTGGCAGGATCTACTCGATAAGCCACACATAACCTTGCAATCCACACGATTGTAGTAATTCAGAACCCAGGCTCCCCACTCACATAACACCGACAATAAGAACCTTAAATCTCGCATTAGCTCAACCTCAAGCCATCGGATCACCAACTCGATTTCACTTCCATGACCATAGCATAACATTCAGAAAAATCACATAGAATGTGTAATAGCACCATTTAAATTAACCGAGTAAGCAGCGCCCAATCAGCGGCACATTATAATCTCCAAAACTAAATAATTACATGTAACATTAACATAAATAAGGCCTTTGGCGAGCTATAATGAACTAATAAAGCATGGAACAAACTATGCCTTCATAATTCGTAATTAAAGAATGAGCATGCCAAACCTATGTCATTTTCGTGCATAAACTAATCTAAATAATGGTTTCGATTCTGTTTTAATTAACCAAGGTTACTAGATTGTTTCAGAATCGTTATGAGTTACCTACTCAGCATGCATCGCTTTTAAGGCAATCTTAGATTGCCTTAAAGACATTTTCAAGCAAGGATTGACTAAATTATCATGCTTTCATTTAAAATGTTCTTAGATGGTTTCATAGACACCTTCAAGTAGGAATTAACTAAAATAACAAGTATCGATTCGGAGCATTCTTAGGTTATTTCAAAGTCGTTTACAAGCATGAATTAACTAAAATGACATATATTGATTCGTAGCATTATTAGGTTATTTCGATGTTACTTTTAGGCATGAATTAACTAAAACTTAACATACATTGATTTAGCGCAATCTTAGGCATAAAGATCAGTCCAATTCGTCTGACTAATTCTAAAGTAACATGCATCGATTTAAACACGCTTAGGTCGCTTCAAAAGCTACTTTTGAACATGATTTAGCTAACTTAGCAAGCATCAATTCAAACATTAATTGACTAATTTAACATGCATAATCATTTCACAATTTCAATCAACCTAATTAACCTTAAACTAACATGCATCTCATCTTAAGGGTTAAAACATTTCAAAATTACTAATACTTTAGGAGGGCGAGCAATGCCCACCCGGACTCCAAGCTAACAACCCGATTTAGGGGTTTTTGGAGCTGATTTGGTTGGTTCAAACCAGAAACTCGACTCTCTATTGCTATACTCAGACCCGAAATAACCAACCTAAACCCGATTTCGGCCCTTTAGCGCTGCTGCTACTGGTGGTCGCCGAAAGGGTGGTCGTGGGGTGCGACGAACGGTTGCCGGCACACCGGCGTCGTCGTCTCCTTCTGTTTCTCCCTCACTCAGTTCGCATCCTCCCTCCCTCTCTCTTTCTCTCTCTGTCGCGGGCTAAGTCAAGCTGGTGGAGGGGGCGCAGGGGTGGCGTCAGTGGCCCTCCTCTGTCGCCACCGTCGTCGCCCCTCCTCCGCCTCTCTCTCCTCCTCTTTCTCTTTGGTGCTAGGTATCGGAGGTGGGGTCTTGAGAAACCCCCCTACCTGCGTTTGGAAAACCAGAAAGGCTTCGGCCCCTTTTGATTCCCCCTTTTTCTTTTTTGTTTTGTTATTTTGGTCAATTACTCAGTCATCTAAAATCGCTAGTCCAATCTCATGCATCTTATTTTAAACCCAATCGTTAATACATTCGTTCATCGATTATTTGTTCTCAAATACGTCAAGGTTTGATTTAATGACTAATGAAACAAATTCTAAGGTTGACAACCTAATCATATTCGGGTTCTTACTCAGTTTAGTACTCCTTAATAACCCTTATTAACGCTTACTAAAAATCGTCGAAGATTTTGAAAAACTAATAATAATAATATTAATTGAGACAAAAATGTTCTTTTTAATAAAATTATTGTTCATATAAGCACATTAGTAATAATTTAACTCATATAGTTACTAAAAATATGAATTTTATAATGTAAAAGGCAAGACAGTCAACTTAACGTAAAATAAAGAATACGGGCCTTACATTCTTCCCCCCTTAAAAGAATTTTGTCCTCGAAATTCTAAAGCCTACAGTTCAGGCAAACACAAGATGCATACACACGAACTACGATCTACACAATAGGATTCCAAAAGGTTTCATTTAGCAATCAACTATATCATATAAATCAAAAGAAAAGGCCTATGGTATCCAATCTCCTCCTCGCCAATCCTCTTTAAGCGTTTACTCACTCTATTTAGGCGCCGATGGCAAATTCCATCAAAGAGGGGCAAATAAGTTGGCATGGAAAACCACATTGAGCTTGTTTTGAAAATGAACATAGACTTTCGATTATCTAGACTCAAATTCGCATAGTAAACAACAACTGTTGCATCTATAAGTGGGCATCTAAAGGTATGATAATTGGGACAATGACATCTCAAGGTCACATGCTAGTAGTCTCATTCTAAAACATGAATTCAAGTCATTTTTTGGATCACAACGACTAAAATGGAGATCCCTATAACACATTGGAGTAATAAGAACATCACATACCACCAGGTAGCATCACTTAAGCACAACAGCATCACATAGCACCGTATAGTATCAGCAATTCAGTATTAACAAGCCTCGGAATTCGAAGTAACATGAAACCATCTAATACGCATATAGCAAGCAATTCACCAAACAAAAACATATGCAACTGACATTCCTAGGACCTGTGGGTTATGTGCCTACACGCTTCCGTTGTGCTACTCTAATCAAACATATAAGGACAAGAATATGTAAATGTAGCTTTCTAGGGTTGCTTCATCATACTTCAAATACGTGCGTATGCAGTTACTCAGCTATAACATGGAATCAAAGAATCCACGAAATACAAACAACAAGTTAGCGGTCATGTCATGTCGTGAATTACGAAACTTAAATCATTTGGATAATCAAATCACATACCAAACCAAACTCAAGTCAAGCAAACACCAAGAAATGCAACAACTTATTCATAAAACACATAACTAGTCATGAATAACGAACTTACATAACTATATAAGCTGCTATGGGCTGTAGACTGCATGCAATGGTATAAGCATGCTTTAAAGCATTCAGGCTCCGAGTAGTGTCCCACGAAAATACATCTAGACAAGTATACATGAATGCAACCCTCATTTAAGACCTAAGGTCAAGGTTATGCCTCAAGGTTTGTCTAAACTGTTTAGAGTTAGCCATCAATCAACAAATGGGGTAAGGACGATGACATTATTGGTCTTATGGATACACATTAAGGCTTTACTAATGCATTGGTCTCAAAGATACTTGTGGAGGTCCAAGGAACTCCTAGTACAGATGGGAAGGTTCTACTTTCTACTATGGGTATCCTGGCTTCAACACTAGGTGCTTGTGCTTAAGAAGGTGTTGGGAAGGCATAGATTGTCGTCCCAGGAGGTAACGAGGTGATGCATGCGGTATAACAATTCTAAAGCCTGCTAGGTCCTTTCTCCCTCGGGGTTTATAGTTGTATCAGGGTTCATTCCAACCAAAAGATTGTCACCCTATTCCCGAATGACAATTCGTATAATAGAAAGCAAGCAATGCACTGTTTAGGCAACAATGGCAAGGAAGGGAAACAGTAAGCACATTTACAGACTGTTCGCAAGATTCTACCACTAGCACTTAGTCTTTCAAAATGCATACAAAAGTAACCCCTAATATACTTAGGGAATTTAGAATTCAAAAATGCAAGGTATCATTTAATAGGAATGTCAATTATAACAACTGATCTCCAATCATTCCTTTCCTAATCCATTACGAACGACTCAATTGATGTGCACATCTTAGCACGTACACATTTATAAGCAACATTCTGACACACACGCACATAAGGACACGTACTTGTGAACCTAAACTCCCTCATCATCACTAACGGAAAGCTAATCCTTCAATGTGAAGTAAAACTTGACTCGATAGTCAGAACGGCTTTAACATCTCAAAATCTTGAGTTTCAAAGATGAAACATAGCTTATTAATTTTGAGTCTCTTTGTTTTTAATACGAGGATGGTTTAACTGCTTCTAGCTCTTTCTCTACCAGCCACTGAGTGCATCTGCTCACTCTATTATCAGGCCCAAAGAGCAAATTGTACTTAAGGGGTAAGAATGAGCTTGGGGTTAAAACCTTCTCGGTTGTTTGAGTTCAAACCAAGTGCATTTGAAACTTTTGATTCAAATCGCCAAGGTGCATAAGCAAAACAACTTTTGATTGAGCTATCACTTAACTTGTTCACGAGAATACAGGTCACTCGGCCTAAACTCTAATAAATGGTTCATTCATTCAATTAATGGGCTCACTCAAGTCGCATCTAACTAGCTAAACATGCTAACATTCACATATAGCTCACATTTACAGACAAAAGAGGCATAGTCACATCATCATGCATGCATTCCTAGATAACTATATGAGATGTAAGACTTAGGTCATGGCCTATGGTTGCAGGACCTTACTCTGATACCATCTTGTAACAGCCCCAACCCCTAGGGCCAAGAGCATTACTTTTTTCGTTAAATCCTACTTAATTCATGGGGTGAAACAGACAGAGTTTTTCCTAAAAGCTGAGCATTTCCAGGCTAGAAGCCTTACAATAAACCCCTGCAATCAATAGAAGCGTAAAGAATTCTAACATAAGCTCAATGGCTACACGCCGGAGTTTATAACTCAACGAGCAACTCGCTCGGAGTACATCAAACAAAATAGTTCATTCATAAAGAATAAATGGGAGATACATGTCAACGGTTCACACAACCAAAGTACTGGGGTTTATATCCCAAAACACAGATGACATCAGCTAAAGAGTCGAGTAGGTAATCAGATGGTTGGCTCACATGGCCATACAGAGCGACCCTTAAGCAATATGCATTACATGAACCAAAGTACTTGGTTATATACAATTACAAAACTAGGAATACATCATGATACGTCATTAACACATAAATCCACTTCCATAATGTGCACACGTGGCACCTTATCAAGCAAGGGTGGACTCCAACTTAGCAGTTATAAATTGACTTCTACCGGTCACCCAAAAAACTTAGGGAAAAGGGAAAAGAGTAATGGGATGAGCAACGACAAGCTAAGTGAATATTCCCTAACTCCTTAAAACCAAAACCATTACAGGCAATAATACCAATAATAGTCACATACCACGTATTCATACTTTACTATCATATTAGGCAATCATAAATCCTCAATGGAGAATCACCACCCTTAAACTTCATTCTGGCCGCTCAACTCATTTCTAGGTCCTTAATGACCAAGCTTCCCCATTAACAAGCATTTAGGCACATAATCAAGCAAGCAATAAGGATTGAGTAAAATGCTTTCAAACTCACTTTTAAAAATGAAGTGACTCATGATACATTCCAAGAATGGTTTATAAATCTTATTAGCTTCTTCAAGACTCATATTTCTTTCCAAAAGTTTCTAAAATACTTATGTTGATAAGAAAGACTTGACAAGAACTTTCTCTCGTAGAGTGTACACATTTGAAAAGCTGAAATGATCTATGCTTTGCTAGAATATAACCATATTCCCTTTAAAACTTCATTTAAACTATATTTAGAACCGCATTCATAAAACATGCGAGGAAGCTTTCTTTCTTTTCTTCAAAATGCTCTACTTATCTTCTTGAGGCTCACATTCATTAAAAGGGAATCTCTTTCATGCTGGTCCTTTAAGGATCCTTATGAGCTTTTCAAATCTTATTCAATACGGCCTCGTAATGGCCCTTAAAATCTTTCTTTTCTAAAGTACTTAAAATGGCTGAATGCTAACTGCTTTTCATACTTATTAGGAAAATGCTCTTAGCATAAAATCATTATAATGTGCTGGCTAGGGGTGATCTACACTCGCCCCAAGTGAGATCATAACTCATAACTCATGTTATCCACAGGGTATACATAGCATAACATTGGCCAAAACGCGTCTCAGTGGAGTAGCTCTAACTTCGACGTTGTCCTCTGTAGGGGCAACAGCTCATGCCTTATCTTACATCTAGTCCCTCCCTTTAAGGTTTTCTTACGCATCGCTCATTATCGTACATTATCTTTAGGGGAACAGCTCACGCCTTATCTTGCGTTCAGTTTCCGGGAACAACTCACGCCCTTTTTGTGTCCAGTTCCCAACATTACTTTTGGGGGAAACAGCTGACGCCACCTTTGTATCCGGTTTCTACCGTTATGGTCTGGCCTATTCCCTAACACTTTCTTAGCCTTTAAAATCATATATCATTACTCTTTTTCAGTTGCTTACTTCATTAAAGTCTTGCTTGTCTAACAAAATAACCCATGACCTTACTATTGGTTTATGGTTCTTTCGTTTTCAACTTAAAAACCTCTTGTAAATGTAATAAGTTCGCTAACTCGTAAATCGAAACTCATTTGGTACTTAAAGCACTTAGATAGCGTTTAATTCAAACTAGATTTGTAATCGAAGCTCATTGGAACTTAAAGTAATAAACTCATTCAACTTGGCATATAACTCAAACTAAGTTTCATAATAAACTCATTCAATTGCCCAATTCGAGTTCATTTGAAATCCTTTTTAAACTTAAAGAAGGGTGCTTAAGCAAATCAAAATCTTAAATCGTTCTCAAGCTTACTCCTATTAAAAACCTAAAGTACTTACATCGCTTATAATACAAACGAGGTTTTGCAAAAGACATTTTTAGTTCTCCATTCTTAATTCGTTTAAAATCTTTTTTAAACTGAAGGAGGAAACATAAACAAGCTAAAGCCTCAAAATGTTTTCAAATTTACTACTAGCTTGCCAACGCGTAAGTCGAAGCGTATTCGAAGACTTAAAGCACTTACTTAACATTTATTTCAAATCAAATCTTGCAATTGACTTCTTCAGTTGCCCTCTCAGTTTGTTTCAATCCTTTCTAAATCACAAGGAGGGAAGTGTGAATAAGGTAAGGCCTCAAAACATTTTCAAACAAATGTCTAGCTTAATTCTCAGCTTCCTTGACCCATCGACAAGTCAATTGGGTTGTTTACTGATTAGTTCGACAATTTATCGGTCACAAATAGCTTGACAAATTGGTCGGCAACTGACAACATTTAAAGCATTTGTAATTATAAAACAAGCTTTTAACGACCCCCTTTTTAAATACGTCTAAAAATTCAAGAATTAGCCACATAGTGTCACGTAGCACATTGAGGGGGAAGGTTTCACAAATAGCACATTCATAACCTTAAATAATGTAACTTCGCAGGATCTACTCAATAAGCCACACATAGCCTTGCAATCCACACGACTGTAGTAATTCACAACCCAGGCTCCCTCCTCATATAACATCGACAACAAGAACCTTAAATCGCTCATTAGTTCAACCTCAAGTCATTCGACCACCAACTCAATTTCATTTCCACGGCCATAGCATAATATTCATAAAAATCACATAGAATGTGTAATAGCAGCATTTAAACTAACCGAGCAATCAGCGTCCAATCAGCAGCACATTACGATCTCCAAAATTAAAAAATTACATGTAACATTAACATAACTAAGGCCTTTGGCGAGCTATAACGAACTAATAAAGCATGGAACCAAGTATGCCTTCATAATTCGTAATTATAGAATGAGCATGCCACACCTATGTCATTTTCATACATAAACTAATCTAAATAACGATTTCGATTCTGTTTTAATTAACAAAGATTACTAGATTATTTCAGAATCGTTATGAATTACCTACTTGATGTATGTAGCCTAGGTGATGCCAAGAGTGAAGATAAAAGATGGGAAAGATAGAAAACCAAACCAAGCAAAAACAAGTAGCTCTAACCGGTTTTGGAAGATAGAATGCAACCCTCTTGTCTAGGATAAGCCAAAGGCGCCACCTAGAAGAGAAGTTGGGCTATTCCTCCTTCACTTATGGATACAGAATTAAATCACCACCATAAGCAAGAAGAGGAACCTAGAAGAACACCACTTGAACTAGCCAATTCAAGCTAAAGCAACTAGGAATTTCAAAGAGAGAGTAAACACTCACTTTCTTTTGTATTTCAAATTCAAGCTGCCTTCTTACATTCCTAAAGGCCCCTTATATAGGAGGGAGCCTCAAAATTCAGATTACAAGGGGTACAAACCAAGCCAATCGGACCAAGACAAAAGGGGAAGCACAAAAAGCAAGAAAAGTACAAAAGGTGATGGTGACAGTTGCTGGCAGCTTTCCAGTTTTGCAGGGTCAACTTTCAGCAGCCATATCTCCCTTTCTACCTACCCAAATTGGCTCCAACATACCTTAATAGAAAGCTTAGAAAGTGCTCTTTCATATGACTACTTTTGGAGCTCAGTTGGTGCAGCCGTTCAGGAGTTATAAGCAGAACAAGTGAGATGATGCAGTCTGACTTCCAAAAAGCACCTTTAGAAGTTTCCTCTCTTTTAGCCTCCTTGGGACACGTTTGACTCTGGTTTCTTTTCCCACCCTTTTAGCCAACTCAAAAAGGGATCTAGGTTTCAAAATTCCAGGTTGTTAGGAGTACTTTAGGTTAGGGAAATTGGGCTTCCAAAACCGGGTACAATCTGGCCTGGAAGAACAGTTTGGGCAGTTGGGCTTTAACAAAGGGTTTGGGTGGGCAAATGACATCCAAATGGGATGAAACTTGATTTATTGGGCAGCTAACTCTCCCATCTTTCCAGGAACACCAAAAGTTTGGCTTTAAAGCCTCAGGACATCAGGTTACCAAGGTCAGAAATTCGGGCCATGTGCAGGATGAACCCGGTAGAATGCAAGTGATCATCTCTTGATTGATTTCTAGTCCTTGGAAAGCCTTTATGACCTCTTGAGCTAGAAGAACCCCTTGGGGCTGATCCCCATCATCCCTCCCAGCTTGGAAAGAGTTTGTCCTCAAACTTGGTAGCTCTTCTTCTTCATCAAAGTAGGGCCTCAAATCGGCTACATTGAGTTTCTCACTAAAGTAAGCTAAGGGCCGGCCTTCTTGTGATAGGACCGCCCCTATGCCCACTCCCGAAGCATCACACTCAACCTCAAATATCTTGGAGAAGCTTGGAAGAGCAAGTATGGGTGCACTAGTGAGCTTCTCCTTGACATCTTCAAAGGCGGCTTGGGCCTTTTCATTCCACTCAAACTTCTTGGACTTGAGTATCTCGGTCAAAGGAGCCATGATTGTGCTAAAATTCTTGACAAACCTCCGATAGAAAGAGGCTAGGCCATGAAAACTTCTCACTTGGTGGATAGATGAAGGAACCGGCCATTCTCGGATGGATTGGACTTTGCTCTCATCAACTTGTATCCCGTGGGCCCAAACAACATACCCTAAGAAAACAACTTGGGGAGTGAAGAAGTGACACTTCTCCAAGTTGCCATACAACTTCTCTTGGGAGAGAACTTCAAGAACTTGTTGGAGGTGATTAGCATGCTCCTTCTCACCTTGGCTATAAACCAAGATGTCATCGAAATAGACCACCACAAACCTTCCAATGAAAGGCTTGAGGACTTGATTCATTAGACGCATAAAAGTGCTTGGAGCATTAGTAAGGCCAAATGGCATGACTAACCATTCATATAGTCCCCCTTTGGTCTTGAAGGTCGCCTTCCACTCATCCCCTTCATAGATTCGAATTTGATAGTAGCCACTCCTAAGATCAATCTTAGAGAAAATGGTGGCCCCATGCAACTCATCAAGTAGGTCCTCCAACCTAGGGATGGGATAGCGGTACTTAATAGTAATCTTGTTGATAGCCCTACTATCCACACACATCCTCATGCTTCCATCCTTCTTTGGAACCAATAAGGCCGGAACGGCACATGGACTCAAACTCTCCCGAATCATTCCTTTGGCCAAAAGTTCATCCACTTGTCTTTGGATTTCTTGGGTTTCTTGTGGATTCATTCTATAGGCCGGTTTATTTGGAAGGGTGGATCCGGGAATGAGGTCTATCTTGTGTTGGATGGTCCTTTGAGGGGGTAGGCCATGAGGTATTTCTTGTGGGAACACATGATCATAGGTTTGGAGAATAGGGATTAGGAGGGGGCGGGAATGAGTGATGGTTTCGGTTTTCTCTAGGCCAAGTAAAAGCCATTCCTTGAATGATTCAAACTCATGGTTTTCGGCCTTGAGGAGTTGGGAAGGACGAATGGGGGTTAGGGTGATTTTCTTGTGGTCTAAGATGAAGGAGTAGGTGTTCATCCGGCCATCATGCATAACATTTCTATCAAAAAGCCATGGTCTACCAAGGAGTACATGACATGCATCCATGGGAATCACATCACACCAAATCTCATCCTTATAGTTCTTTCCAATGCTCAAAGTAACTAAGCGACGGGATGAAACATGAATACCTTTGCCTTGGTTGAGCCATTGAATGGTGTATGGAAAGGGGTGTGGAGATGCCGTGAGTTGAAGCTTGTCCACCAAGGTCTTGGATGCCACATTGGTGCAACTCCCTCCATCGATGATGAGGGAACATACTTTGCCTCCTATGGTGCACCTCGTGTGAAAGATGGCCTCCCTTTGTTCATTCCCATCTTGAGTAGCCAACCCACTCAAAGCTCGCCTAACCACCAAGAGTTCACCTTCATCCGGACCCTCCTCTACTTCTTCTAGGGCCTCATTCAAGTACAACTCCTTTTCTTCTTCCATTTCTTCTTCAAAAGATGCTTGGTACTCAGCTAGGGTGACCACTCTCTTGTTTGGACATTCGGATGCAATATGTCCAAGGCCTTGGCACCTAAAGCACCTCCTTGTCTCCTTTGGTTTTGTGGACATTTGAGGGGCTGTTTTAGGGACCGAAGGGGGAGGAGGTTTCGGGTCTGGAGGGTTAAAGGGCTTTGGCGTGGTGTATGAAGGCCTTTGAGGAGTGTAGGCACGATTTTGTGGTTTAAAGGCTTCACTCTTTCCCTTAGTCTTCTTTTGTAGTTCCACCTTGTGAGCTAGAGAACTTAACTCATCAAGGGTGGTGTATGGGTGCAACTCCACTACATGGGCTATCTTCTCATCCAACCCACAAAGATACCTCACCAAAGTTTGTTCCTCATCCTCTTTAAGGTCACATTTTATGATCAATTGCTCAAACTCCCTTGTATATTCCTCCACACTTAAAGACCCTTGTCTCAAATGGTGAAGTCTAGAAAAGTTCTCTTGAAGGTAGTGAGATGGAAGGAACTTCTCTTTGAGTTTTTCTTTCATTTTCCTCCAAGTTTTAATCTTCCCCTTCCCTTTCTTGGCCCTCTTAGATAAAACATTAGCCCACCAAGTAGAAGCATACTTTCTAAGTTTAAGGGCAACTAGTTTTACCTTCTTTTCATCCGGGATGTCCTTGTAGTCGAACACCCTCTCCACGGTTTGTAGCCAATCTAAGAACTCGTCCGGATCAAGCTTGCCTTCAAACTCGGGGATGTCAACTTTGAAGTCGTTGACTCCACCTCCTTGATGCCTTTCTTGTCTCCTTGATCCTCCACTAGCTCTTCCTTGTGACCCAAAAGGGTTGAAATTCGAATCACTTTCACCCGGGTCACTAGATTCACTTGGAATAGGTGAATCCCTCAAGTTGTCTCTCCTTTCCTTCATGAGCCTTTGAAGTTGAGTTTGCAAGTACTTGACTCTAGCTTCCATTTCGGCCTTTTCTCTTAAGGCTTGTTCGGCCACTTGCTCGGGTGTTTGGCTAGAAGACATGATATGTGGGCTTTGTGGGAGAGAAACACGAGATTTGGCTGAGAATGGGGTGGCACGGTCGTGCCGTGGGACACGGGCTTCCCGTGCCAAGTTACTGCCGTGACAAAAGTGCAGAAAAGAGGTGGCACGGTCGTGCCTTAAAGCACGGGTAGGCCGTGCCACAATTCTGTCCCGTGCGGATAGAGAAAGGATGTTTTGTGGTTTGTGTTTGAGAAATGTGTTTGGGTGGAAGCTTGGCCAAGAGGGTAGCCTAAGCTCTTATACCAAGATGATGTATGTAGCCTAGGTGATGCCAATAGTGAAGATAAAAGATGGGAAAGATAGAAAACCGAACCAAACCAAGCAAAAACAAGTAGCTCTAACCGATTTTGGAAGATGGAATGCAACCCTCTTGTCTAGGATAAGCCAAAGGCGCCACCTAGAAGAGAAGTTGGGCTATTCCTCCTTCACTTATGGATACAGAATTAAATCACCACCATAAGCAAGAAGAGGAATCTAGAAAAACACCACTTGAACTAGCCAATTCAAGCTAAAGCAACTAGGAATTTCAAAGAGAGAGTAAACACTCACTTTCTTTTGTATTTCAAATTCAAGCTGCCTTCTTACATTCCTAAAGGCCCCTTATATAGGAGGGAGCCTCAAAATTCAGATTACAAGGGTACAAACCAAGCCAATCGGACCAAGACAAAAGGGGAAGCACAAAAAGCAAGAAAAGTACAAAAGGTGATGGTGACAGTTGCTGGCAGCTTTCCAGTTTTGCAGGGTCAACTTTCAGCAGCCATATCTCCCTTTCTACTTACCCAAATTGGCTCCAACATACCTTAATAGAAATCTTAGAAAGTGCTCTTTCATATGACTACTTTTGGAGCTCAGTTGGTGCAGTGGTTCAGGAGTTATAAGCAGAACAAGTGAGATGATGCAGTCTGATTTCCAAAAAGCACCTTTAGAAGTTTCCTCTCTTTTAGCCTCCTTGGGACACGTTTGACTCTGGTTTCTTTTCCCACCCTTTTAGCCAACTCAAAAAGGGATCTAGGTTTCAAAATTCCAGGTTGTTAGGAGTACTTTAGGTTAGGGAAATTGGGCTTCCAAAACCGGGTACAATCTGGCCTGGAAGAACAGTTTGGGCAGTTGGGCTTTAACAAAGCGTTTGGGTGGGCAAATGACATCCAAATGGGCTGAAACTTGATTTATTGGGCAGCTAACTCTCCCATCTTTCCAGAACACCAAAAGTTTGGCTTTAAAGCCTCAGGACATCAGGTTAGCAAGGTCAGAAAGTCGGGCCATGCGCAGGATGAACCCGGTAGAATGCAAGTGATCATCTCTTGATTGATTTCTGGTCCTTGGAAAGCCTTTATGACCTCTTGAGCTAGAAGAACCCCTTGGGGCTGATCCCCATCACTACTTAGCATGCATCGCTTTTAAGGTGTTCCTAGATTGCCTCAAAGACATTTTCAAGCAAGGATTAACTAAATTATCATGCTCCGATTTAAAATGTTCTTAGATGGTTTCATGGACACCTTCAAGTAGGAATTAACTAAAATAACAAGCATTGATTCGGAGCATCCTTTGGTTATTTCGAAGTCCCTTATAAGCATGGATTAACTAAACTGACATATATCGATTCAAAGCATTATTAGGCTATTTCGAAGTTACTTTCAGGCATGATTAACTAAAACTTAACACACATCGATTTAGGGCAATCTAAGGCATAAAAATTAGTCCAATTCGTCTGACTAATTCTAAACTAACATGATTTAAACATGCTTAGGTCATTTCAGAAGCTACTTTTAAACATGATTTAGCTAAGTTAGCAGGCATCGATTCAAACATTAATTGACTAATTTAACATGCGTAATCACCTCACAATTTCAATCAACCTAATAAACCTTAAACTAACATGTATCTCATCTTAAGGGTTAAAACGTTTTGAAATTACTAATACTTTAGGAGGGCGAGAACCACCCACCCGGACTCCAAGCTAATGACCTGATATAGGGGTTTTTGGAACTAATTTGGTTGTTTGAAACCAGAAACTTGACTCTCTGTTACTATACTCAGACCCGAAGCAATAAACCCAAACCCGATTTCTGCCGTTTATCGCTGTTGCTATTGGTGGTTGCCGGAAGGGTGGTCGTGGGGGCGACGAACGGTCGCCAGCACACCGACATCGTTGTCTCTTTCTCTTTCTCTCTCTCTTAGTTCGCATCCTCCCTCTCTCTCTCTCTCTCTCTCTCTCTCTCTCTTTCTCTCTTCGTCGCGGGCTGAGTCGGGCTGGTGGAGGAGGCGCAGGGCTAGCGTGTGCACCGGAGTGGCACCGCCGCTGCCATCGCAGCCCCACCTCTACCTCTCTGTCCTCCTCCTTCTCTCTAGTACTGGGTATCGGGGCAGGGGTTTTAAGAACCACCTCTTACTCGTGTTTTTAAAACCAGAAAAGGGCTTCAGCCCCTTTTAATCCCCCCTTTTTTTTGTTTTGTTATTTTGATCAATTGCTTAATGAAATAAAATCGCCATTCCAACCCCGTACCTCTTATTCTAAACCCAATTGCTAATGCAATCATTCGTCGATTATTCGTTCCCGAATACGTCAAGATTGGATTTAACAACTGACCAAACGAATTCTAAGGTTGACAACCTAATTGTATTCGGGTTCCTACTCAGTTTAGTGCTTGTTGATCACCTTTATTAACGCTTAATAAAAATCATCGAATATTTTCAAAGCTAATAATAATATTAATAGAGACAAAAATATTACTTTTAACAAAATTACCGCCCACAACAGCGCTTAAATAATAATTTAACTCATATAGTTAATAAAAATACGAATTTTACAGTGCAGAATGCAAGACCGTCAGTTTAACGCAAAATAAAGAATGCGGGTCTTACAAAATATACATATATATACATATATATATATATATATGTGTGTGTGTGTGTGTGTATATATATATATATAGGCGCACACACACACACACAATATATATATACAAATACATACGTATGTGTGTGCGCGTGTGTGTGTATATATATACGTATATATATGTGTGTGTGTGTGTGTATATATATAGATCTCTGTGTGTGTGCGTGTCTGTGTGCATATATATATATATATATATATATATAT